>JALLPB010000813.1:0-12771 GCA_036939975.1 Cyclostephanos tholiformis | reverse complement strand
TTCATTCTGACGTGATTGGGAATGGCATCGTCAAGCATATCTCGGTAGATTTTGTCAACCCCCGCAGCGTATTGGAGTAGATCACCCTTCACCACTACAATATCATCGATGATACCCTTCAGGGTAGACTTGCCAAATGAGCCAATATTCGCGTGTGACGAGTTCGTATCGAGACTGCTCAGCATTCGTATCTTGATGTCTTCGGAGAGAGGGACAAAGCCCAATGGTAGATTATTCTTCAGGCTGCCGACAGCAGTGGGGAAAACCACTTCCAAGATATCACTGTCGTAGCCGGTGGCGGCAGTACTAGTCTTGGCAGCGCTCGCAGCGGCGGCGGTTGTTGCAGTGGCCAGCACGGCAGCCTCCTCATAGCCACCCCCCTCCAACCCCCCATCATTGACAACAGTATCAAACATGGCTGTTAGGTCAGTAGCGGTGGCAGTCATATGGGCAGCAGTGACAGCAACGGTGCGCAATGGGGACGAAGGAGGAAGAGACTGCCGGGGAGGAGAGCGGACATGGACATCGGAGAGACGGCCATCCCGCGCATTCGAGGATTTCCGCTTCTTGCCAGTTGCATTTTTATCGATGGGAACTGTTGTGACACCGCTGCGAGCACCGCGACCGCGACCACGACCGCCACGGCCACCGCGAGGAAGAAAGATTGGCATTCCTTTGGGATGAACAAGGGGAAAAGAGAGAAATAAATGAATAAGTCAGAGGGGGAGAGGCCATCTTGTCTCCTTCTCCTCCTCGCTACAGGATTTAACGTAGGATTAGTACGTTGGGATTTTTCGGACTTTTTCTCCCCTGCTGGCGGACTTTTTCTCCGCGCAAGGGGATTAAATCTATGATTTTACTCTCGTGTCAATTGTACGGGAAACTGTAGTATCCCATCCACCGGGATTATGAAATTAGTAAAGATGATGGCAGCGACAAGCAAGGCCATACAGTCTCTCCCCGCCCTGAATCGACCCGATGGCACCGCCATGTCCCCGGACTCGCTACCTGGCAAATTGTTGGGTAAGCGAGTCGCACTTTACTTCGCTGCGGGTTGGTGCCCCATGTGCACTTCGTTCGAGCCGTCGTTGATGGCATTCATCGAAAAATCGAAGTCGATATCGGGGGGTATTGGGGATATCGAGGTGATATACGTACCCTCCGATAAATCCGTCGATGACATCGTGAGGCGAACTCTCGCCATGGGCATGATGTCCGTGCCATTCGGGGAAAATGCGGACGCAATCAAGTCTCAGTATAAGATATGGGCGGGAATCGAGTCTTCGAGACTGGGCAGCGACAGACGATCGGGAGTGCCGTCGTTGGTCGTGCTCGATTCGATTGATGGGAACGAGCTTGCATTCCTGCCCACGGAATCGATGGGCGCAAAGGCGCTCCAATTGTGGCCGCTCGAGGATACCAACGGCGTATGGTAAGGTAAAAAGTGTAATAAGCGTGTGGGTGCATATTCCCATTCGTGGAACGGAAAATTCAAATAATAAACATAAAAATTATCGCTTATTTTCAGATTGAGCCTATTTAAAATTGAACTTTGCATAATTTTCAGATGTCGCCTGATCGATCCTCACGATCAACCATTGTAAACCGTTAGCCCTCCGCGCTCATCTAGAAATCTTCTATACGTGGAACAACACGATGGAACAGCAATGACGTATGATAACGATCGAGAAAAGATGAGCTTCTGACGGACCGAAATAACCGAACCCAACCTATGTTACATTACGCAGGCTTGATTCTCACCTGGCGTCATCGTACCCCCCCCTGAACCTCGCATACAGCTCGTCGTCGTCCGAGCTGAACATCATCCTCAATGCCGCATCGGCATTTTTGCGATTTAGTCCCAACCGACTCTTTCGACAGTGACGGAAGGTGGAAGGTACGTACGGACGTAGGAAATTCAGCCATAGATCGAAATTCAACAATGATGATGCCTTGTCGTTGTATTGCCGTTTTCGTTGCGAATCAGAACAAACGCCATTGTTTCCCGCAAAAAATTCCTCCCCCGGCATTTGGGGACATATCGACGGATTGGGATCGAACAGGCCGTTCAACGGCGTCACCACGACGGTATTTTCGTCGATGATCGGGAAGACGTCCACGATGCCACCATCCCAGTAGATTGTCGATTGTTCGTCCGCCCGTATCACGTTCGTTTCATATGCCGATCCTTCATTGTCGACCGCACCCGCGCCCCAAAGGGAATCCATCCCCGAGACTGGGAGACCCGTTTTGCCATGTCTTACCAAACCCAGGTTGGTCATTTCGTTCAATATCAAGCCGGCCCTAACAGACGCGTCGTTCTCGAATGAACCCTCCATGGCGACCCCCCCCACCCCATTCGTGCCATTGACGCCATCGCCGCGACCACCCATCAATACGCGAAGGAAGGTGGGCAGGACGTTGTCCGTCGCGTTCAACGGTCCGGTGAAGCCCGGTATGTACGAGCTAAGCACGCAGCACGATATCACGTCCTCCGCGTCACGGAACGACTCGACGTACCGGTACGAATCGCGGAATCGCTCTCGATTCATCGTCCACAATCCCCCCCCGTGCGTCAATCCAATCCTGAGATGACCTTCCGGTACCCTCCTACCGAACAATTCGGGATCGACGTCGCGTATCATCCCGCCGTCGTCGCAGCGCCCCCCCAACGCCCTCGCCATGGCATTTCGCAACGGACCCTCCACCGCATCGATTAGGCTAAGACCGGGCGTGAGCGCATCCAGCGACATGCGAGACATTTCCCTCGTCTTGCGAGATGCCTCCAATACCACCTCCATCCCGTCCGGATCGGGGATCACACCGACGGATATCGCCGCGGCTATCATCGATCCCGCGGACACGCCCGTTAGTCGCGGCCTCGGATGCATCCCACCGCCACCGCAACCGCCGCCATCAATCGCATCGGATGGGATGGGTAGATGTCCGTGTTTGCGCAGGCATGACGCGACGCCGACGTGGTAACAGCCCAGGAATCCCGCGCCGCTGAACCCGTACGATGGGACGGAGGAGGAGGAGGAGGAGGAGGAGGAGGAGGAGGGGGACGACGAAGACGACGACGAAAACGACGAGAACGACGGCGGGGGCGGGGGGGTAGGAGGAGGACGACGACGACGAACGCGACGATGATGCGATGTGGATGTCGGCGACCACGCCGTCGAGGATGATGCGATTTGCTTTCGTGGGACGGACGATCGGGCGGTCGGGGGAATACGTTGCATAGTCCAAAACGAATAGAAAAAAAGAAAGTTGTATGGCACGGACTTACGATACCCTGCTATACGCGGCAAGTACAGTTCCCGCCATTTCCCCATTGAATCCCTTTTGGTCAAGAGCCCAAATAATTAAATGGTTACCAATCTCGCAACATCACGCATCTCCCCCCCCCCCCATCCATCCTCCCCAGTATCATTCGCCGACAGCCGCGAGACCGTTCGGGGGGAGATCCAAAACAGAATCGAGGGCGCGGGCGGAATGTCCGATCCGCACTATAGCGGAACCCACGACCTCATCTCGGCGACCTCCGCCGCCATATATCCGGGTCGTAGACGCACGGGCGACGGGAGGAGGTACACCGACGTAATCGCATTTTCCTTCCCCTCGTCGGGAGTTTCCGGTTGGGGGATGGGGATGCGCGATATCCGCGTGCACTGAGAGTCGGGTGACATCCCCGCTCGATTTTAGCACGATCTTATCTGCGACCTCCGAAACATGTATCGAGGTGCGCGGTGGCCGCTAAGTAGGGCTCGGGCATCGTAATATACATCTGTGGCCGATGAAATTGACGATGGATGCAACACATCCCTCTCGGTTGGAAAATAATGACCGCCATCATACATCCTCGCCGTGCGTCCGATATCCCTCATTCTCCCAGAACAATCTATCGCGGCCCAAATCTATTCCGACTTTTTGCCCAATGCCAATTCCCATCCCCGCTTCCCTTAGCAGATAGATTGCCTTTTGGGGTGGGCATGATTTCTGACAGAGAGATGTACCCATCGCATGCCAATGAAAATGTGATGGCGCCATGAATTACAAGTAAAATGAATGTTAACATTTATCCATCATTACAGAATGATGTGGGGGGGTGTCGTCCACAAATGAGACGACTCGTCGCCGTATCCCCCCCCGAACGATATCATTATTATCTCAAACGGCCCCCCGTTTTCCCTCCCTCACCCCTAGCGGTGTGGTAAACATAATTTTTATATATATATACACAAAAGCTCTCATTTGAACGAGGTAGTCGAACCGCCGCATATGCCAGTGTAATACGCCGTACGATCCACGCCCACGACGCCAACGTCCGCGTCCGGATCGGACCACGCCATGGGATAGTGCGTCGTCGTCGTCGTCGTTATACCTCCCCTCGTGTATCGCGTCGCGTAAACCGACGTCGATCCGTCCATGCGTTCCGGCGTGCAGAACCACCTCGACCTCGGATCCCTATACAGATCGTCCGAATTCGAATTCTCCTCATCCCCCCCCTCTTTGATGCCGGGGGATGGTTCGAGGAAGATCCACTCTCCTCCCGCATCCCCCCCCCCCTCCCCACTCCCCCTCTTACCCTTCCCGCCGTCGTCGTCGTCGTCGAAGGGAACGTAGACCTCCACCCAGCTGTGATTCCCCTCGTCGACGTTGCCGTGCCACGCGGGCGTACCCGCCATGCGCGACGGTATGCCCGCGGATCGCAACGCGCATACGAGCAATATCGCGAGGCCGGTACAGCTCGAGCGTCCGTACGCGATGATCGACATCGGGTCGTATATGAGGGGCGTACTACCGGGAACGAATATTATGGGTCCGGCGGACGCCCTCCCGAGCATGGACCACAATCGCCCGTTTATCAATTTCACCGCGTCCATCATCATCATCCTCGGGGTGGTGGACGTGACCGTGGAGGAGCGGGGGTGGTCCCACGCCGCCCCCGTCGCCGCCGCATCGTCATCGTCGGTGCCGTCGACGACGTCGACGTATTCGAAGTCGCGACGTCGGGGGGGGGATCTCTCGTATCCCGCCAGCACGTCCCGCAGCGCGGCGAATAACAGGGTGCGATGATCGGTCCTGGCCTCGTTGACGATGGCGTACGGCACGACGTATTCCGCGTATATCGATTTGGGCACGACGTCGGTCCAGGGATATAATTCCTTGGCGAGGAGGGAGTGATATATGGTCCGATTGACGATGCCATCGGACAGGCCGTCGACCTTGGATGTATATATCCCCCCCCCCGTGGTGGACATCGTCGTTCCCTCCCCCTCCCCCCCCTCCGAGGAGGATGACGGCGACGGCGGGGAACGATCGAGCAGTCCAAGCGTCCGAGCGATGGGATCGTCGTAAGGCATGGCATTATCCGACAGGTAACGCATCATGCCGCGTCGCGCCTCCTCGGCGGTCTCGTGACTGACGTTGCCGTATTCGTCGATCCAGCGATACCGGTGCGTCGACGTCGACTCAGTCGCGGCAGCGAGGGCGGCGGCAGAGGGGGGCCGCGCGGTCATGACTACGAACGACGACAACGACGACAACGACGCCGACGACGCAGACGTCGATGTCGTGAAGAGGAGGAAACCGCCGATGAAGATGATGATGCCGGCGAGGACCATACTCTTCTCCCTTTCTTCGTGTACAGGGATATTTTTTCTTCTGTCTCTTCCTCTTCAAGAGCATGCAGAATTATAAATAGCCTTATAAATATTTGGCGGGGGACCTGAAGGACCTCCATCCTCTATCTCCTCCGTCCGTCCGGCTCCCAACTACCATATTACCACCTATTAGCGATTCCCTCCTATGGTACACCACCGCTCCATCCTCTGTCCTCCTTTTTTGTCCCCGCCCGGAGAGGAAAGAAAAAAAAAATGTCAGTTTGCCGTCGCACAATCGTCATCAGTCATGCCTCGAAACAAAGCGAAACCGGACCCCAAGAAGCAGCTCATGATCAAGGTGAAGGCCTGTCAGAGGTATGTGCCGAGATATTGCTCCATGCCTCGTTTTCGTTCCCTCTATTTCTCGAAACGATACGTCATTGGTCATTGGCCAGCCGAACCGTGGCCCCCTTTGCGTTATTTGCCCCATCGACTCGAACCCGTTCTCTTGTTCATCCTATTCCTTTCCCCTCGCGGTCGCGATGCATTCGCCTACTAACGTAAACGAACAAAATGAAAACACGAAAACAAAAATAAATGATAATAATAATAATAAGACTGGTCAAGGAGGCCGCCTACTACGAGGACGAGGTCGTAGAGAACGAATCGAAACTCGAGAGGATGATTAACGATGGTGGATACGACAAGCACGACATAAAGAAATTTCGGGAGGTGCTATCGGAAAGTCACATGATGTTACCGGATAGCGCGCGCCGTCGCGACGATGCGTTGGCGGATTTGAGGGAATACGTATCGATGCTTATGAGGAAGGGGAGGAGGGGGAGGGTGGATGATGATGATGATGATGATGATGATGATGATGATGATGGAGGGGGAGGAGGGAGGGATGCTCTCGATGATCTGATGACGTGCGAGTGGATGGAAGAGGCGCGCAAGATATTGGCGGGGAGCGTATTGGACGAGGAGGGGGGGGGGGATGCGAGCGTCGTAGACGACGAGGGTGGGGATTTCGAGACGACGGCGGTGGACGATCTCGCGGAGGGGGAGGAATTCTGAAATCCTCCGCGTTACGTGTGTGTATATATATAGTCATATTGGGACGCCCCGGCCCCCAACTTCCACCCCTCCCCATCAGGTTGTGAAATTGCGAGTGCACGATCGAGTGCTTCGTGCATGGCTGTGTAGATGCCACTCGCCCGGAGGGGGGATGTTTGTTCGCTCCTTTTATATACATCCATGACATGCAAAATCCTGACTGAATTTCGCCAGCATCTCTTTATACGTATATGTTTGACATCATGAGGAATAACGACACAAAGTACAGTTTTATGATCAAATAATCGTACAGCTACGTCCCATCGTATCGTTAGCGTTTTCTGCTACTGGCCCTCTAGTTCTTCGACCAGTTTGCTTCATCATCCGTAAAAAGGAAACAGGATGGAACAAGATCACATCTAATTTAGTCCTTGGTGATACCTTTTTTGTTTTTTGTTGTGAGCTGAGAGTGTGATAAAGAGCCGAGCTATTGAGCAGCACCTCATTTGCCCATCACTCGGTTGATGGGATCAGAAGCCAAGGAAAAAATCTACATCGGTTTAATAGTTTGAACCTCAATAATGGATTCTAGGAATACAAGTCTATGAATATTATAGCAAAACACCACTGGTGTCAATGAACTTTGAAAACGATGCATCCATCCACTACGAAGACTGGTCGAACTAACTCCATCACTCGGAAAAGGTCGGCAAATTTCTCAAAGAATTGCCGAGCTGCGTGGGGGCCTCGGTGGAGTTTTTTGACCTACCAGAGGGCGTATCGCCGGAGTTTTTCGACATACGACCAGAGGGCGTATCGCCGGAATTTTTCGACACACCAGAGGGCGTATCGGTGGAGTTTTTCGACCTATCAGAGGGTGTATTTCCAGAGTTTCTCGACACACGACCAGAGGGAGTATCGCCGGAATTTTTCGACACACCAGAGGGCGTATCGGTGGAGTTTTTCGACATACCAGAGGGTGTATCGGTGGAGTTAAATGACCCACGTTTAGTGAGCGTCTCCGTAAGGCTGAACGACCTACGCGCGTTCGACATCGGGCGAGTCGCTGCCGATATGCCCGTCATGACGCTTGCGTCGTCGCCAGCGCCGAAGAATCCGGACAAGGGTCTACTAAAGGTCTTATTCTTAACTTGAGCAGTAGCAACACTTGCTAGAGAGTGCACGCCCGTCACCCCAGTAACCTCGGAGGCGTTGTCGTCGCCTTCCACGGCTCCGGAGATAACAAGATTGTTGTTCTTTGTCATGTGGGCGGCAAGCCCCCCACGCCCCCCTCCGAGTCCTTGTCCCCCTCCCCGTCCCTGCAGACGACGCTGTTGTCGCAGGTCACGCCGTTGGTTCATGAAGTTCGAATGTGACACCATGCTGCCGGGTAATGGGGCAAACTCATCGTATTCATCACTCTCATCTTTGTCATCTTCTGAGTCGCTTGTGCTTGTCGTGGTGCTGTCGTTGCCGTCATCGTCGCTCGTGCTCGTGCTCGTGGTTCCCTTATCCTCGTCGCTGGTGCTGTTAGTGCTCCTAGTCCTGTCTCTGGTGCTTGTGGAGGTACTTCCCTCCGTGGCACTCCCACGATCACTGCTTGTAGTACTGCTATGGCTGGAGTCACTGTCCGACAACGCCGCACTGCCATTGCTGGTGGAGGAGCTGGCAGTAGTGATCTCTTTAGTAGTGTTGTCCGTGTCGGTGTTGTCCGTGTCTGTGTTGTCATTGTCAGGGTCGACCCCACGGGCGCTATTGCGTCGGACCGCAGCAGCGGACGAAGCCTTTCTGTTCTTCTTCTCCTTCTTCTTCTTCTTCTTCCTCTTCTTGCGATCCTTCTTCGTCTTGCGATTGTTCTTCTTCTTCTTCTTGCGATCCCTCCTTGGACCTTTAACGGATGATGACTCCGACCCCGCGTCATCGCCAGCCATCATCTCCGCCGCTCTCTTAAGATCTTTAATGAGCTGAAGGGAGGAGGGAGCGACCATGTCGGAGAACGCCCTGGTGCTATCCTTACTCACGCGGCTTGATGATGACTTGCTCGGCTTCGACCTTTCCCTACTGGCGTCTTCGTCGTCGTCATTATCAGTGTCAGACGAGGCCTTCTTTTTCCTCTTCCTCTTTTTCTCAGCCTTCTCGGCCTCCATCTTCTTCTTGGCTTCGCGTCTCCTCCAAGCAAGGGAGACGCAAACGAGACAGATCAGGAGCAACAATATGATCACAATCATGGCGATCATCCCCCCCCCCCCCCCCCCCCCCCCCCCCCCCCCTACTTGCCATCTGCAATTCGGGAGAAATAACCGCCCTGAGCGAGTAACTTGATTCTAAAAACTTGAGCTTCAGTATCGCCGGGTGGGACTGCACGATGTGGCTATAGTCCATCCCCTCCCGCAGCGCGTTGAGAGTCGAAAGCTGTGCTCCCGTCACGAGCATGTCGACGTCGTGATTTGGCGGGAAGTATAGAGTCATCGCGCCCTCGATGACGTAACATCGACCGTTGACGTGAGGTATTGGGAATTCGCATTCTTTTATTTATTATTTATTTTCGGACGGGGAGGAGTGGGATAGAGGGGGGCACGAGGTGGTAGAATGAAAAGACATGCAAGTGTGATAAAAGACGGGACGAATTTTTGAACGGGAGGCGATGTACGATGCCCTCGTTTCACTCACCCTGATCCCAAAGGGGAAAGTCATCCGGGCGCGAATCGATCCCCACAACCTTCGTAAGTCTCCTCCTTCCATCCCCCGTCGGCGCCCGTAGTCCCCTCCACCCTTTCCTCCGCACCCGCCCGTCCCCCTTATCGAGACACTCCTCACCGAAGAAGACCGGCAATATTAATTCCGTGATCCTCCTCTCGACCGCGGGCAATATCTCCGTCAATCCCGTCTCGCTCTTGGTAACGTCCTCGGTGATCTCGTACTGGTACCGCACCTGCACTCCACCGTAATCCCCGGAATAACCGAATGATCCGTCGTTCGTCTCGCAATCGATGGCGCCCTCCTCGTCTCCGTCCGGAACTCGGGGCGCACCCTCGACCTCGTCGTCCGTGGGGAGCCACCGCGTCGGATTCTCCTGATTGATCCCATCCTTCTCGATTGAGGACTTTTCGTGTATTTCCTCGAGGCTGAATACGTCAAAATTCCCGCCATCGCGGAGGTGGGTAACGTTCATACGGGGGGACACGACACGCGATGGGGACGACGGGTCGGGATCGGTGGAGTTCGTGGCGTACTGGGTGGTGGCGGTGGTGGCGGTGGCGGCGGTGGCGGCGGCGTGGGCGGTGTAATCCTTCTCCTCGGAGACGACCTCGTGATCGAAATGGGAGGGGTCGACATCGGCCGGCCGAGTCGGCAGCGAGTAGACGATGAGGCCGGTCAAGGTCGGGCCGGGAGGAGGGTCGGGGGGGGACAGCGAGTACGCGCTCAGGCCAGTCAGTTGGGAGGGACCCGCCTCCCCCTCATCACCGTCGGATGTTGCCGCCGCCGATCCGCGCAGCATGTAGTACGCGAGGCCGTCCCCCTCCCCCTCGCCCTGGCCCTGGCCGACCCGCCGCCGTGGCCTCTCCTTGTCGCCTGGCGATCGTCCTACTTCTCGCGTTAGGACATTTCGAATCGGCATGGTGTATTATAATCGCGTTACCTACTTACCATACCGGTGATCGTAGAAGTGCTGTTCTGGTTGTCAAAAAATAATAATATTCAGGCTATCCAATTGACCAATTTTACTAATAGAGTTTTGTGTGGCCGTTGTGAATACTACTGGTTTTCGTCGAAACACACAACAGCCCCAACTTTTCAGGGAGCTTATTATATATTAACCCATAAGCAACACATGCTAAAAAAGCCATTTGTCAGAAAAATAAATAGTACAAGCCGATAGGGCCTTCAGCTCGGAAGTAAGTCTAAGGTCGTTTGTTATCATTTGTAATAATCTACCTAGGTATGCAACTACCATACCCACCGGGGTTTAAGGGACAGCCAGGAAATCTTAGATAATTTTTATCAATATCTCGTCTAATTCTACACAATTACCTTTAAGGGAAAAACTGGAAAATACCCCTCTTTGGTACCATACCCCCCTCAATCCTCCCTGTCTCGCCACGTTTTTTCAATGATCATTGCCTCGTTTTTCATGAAACTTCAAGTTGGCGTGTCTTTGTGTGTTTTTTCGAGAAAGCCCGGCTTTGTTAACCCTACATTCTTTCTTCCTCATCGCCAAAAAACGTCGTAATACTCTATTCCCTGCCTCCCCGTATCATGCTGTCATTGTCACTGCCTCACTGAATACATTAATACTTTGCACTACCTCCCTCTGAAAAAATTGAATTCCTACTGCCTCCCTATAAATAATTTTATTCTCTTTGCCTCGCTCGATTTTTGATAATCATTCTCAATACCTCCCCTTTGGTTCGATATTCATTCCCACTGCCTAACTCAGAATATACACCTCATCGTGACTGCCTCGCCGTAATTAATCATTTCCAATGCCTCCCGCTGTAAAAAAAATATTTCCTATTGCGTACCGGTTAAAATATTAATTCCCATTGCCTCACTCGATGTTTCATCATAATTCTCCATACCTTTGCTTCTTTTCATTCCCATTACCTCACCCCGAATATACACCTCATCGTGACTGCCCCGCCATAAGTAATCATTGATATTACCTCCTGTGTAGTATGAATATTCTTATTGCCTCACGATGCATTTTTAATCATTGCTATTACATTGCTGCCATCTTTTTGTTCCTGACGAGCACCTCACATGCACAGTTTCTTCCATTCATATGGTAGTTTTGTCCGTTTGCACCACTTCGGCGAAGAGAATGGTTAGGACTCGAAGTATGTTGGATCACAAAGATCCCGATACCCCCCCCCTACCCTCACCCCCCAAGCGGAAACCAATCGTCCCTATTGCCCCTCCTTCCGCCAGTTCTAAATCTACAGCGCCTCTTCCTTCACCAATGCAGCGCGAGCACGATAAAGACCGTGAGACCAAGTCTCGTCGTTTTATTTCGGATCTCACTCGTGTTCGTCTCCGTCGTCGCATTCAGAAGATCTATCAGATGGCAACCGATGTTATTGATGGGTATGGTGATGAGTATTACAACAAACATGATAAGCCGCTTCCGCAGGAGACTATTGATAAGATCATGCTCCTATATCACAATCGGATAGAGCGCCGTTGCATTGAAGTGGGCCTGACTGTCGAAGAGGAGGAGCAGTGGGATCTGGAGGAAGCATCCATTAACATCGACGATCTTTCGGACTCCGGCGAAGAGTCTGAGGAGCATGATTCGGATGACGTCTGTTTCTACTCGGACATGGACAACAAAGACGACAAGGACGACGACGATAACGCTAATGACGGTGATGATGACGACTTTGGCGACGATGAAGATGCCCGTCAGATCGCGAAGTGGGAATACAAGATTAAGTCCCTTCGCCAGAATCTCGTGTCAGATCTCGTAATCCTCCAGAGGATGACTCATAGCCCCAATCGAAAAAATCCCTACAATAAGTTAGATGAGTGGTCTGCTTGGAAGACGAAGGATGTCAACGAGAAAGTAGACGCACTCAACGTTAAGATTCAACAATTGAAGGAAAGTGTGGCGGCTAGGGAATCACCTCCTCGTAAGCGCAACGCAAAGCCCACTAAGACTTAAATAAAGTAGTAGATATCGTTAATTCTAATTCGAATTGTAAAACCTAAACAAATAACTACCTACGGCAACGATGACATAATACAAACCCCGAGTATTTGCTACCATTTTCTACCCCTAACCTAAGCGCTACCAATCTCACCGTCCTTTGTGTCCTCCGGGTCTATCATATCCTCCATTAGTATCATCTTGTTATCGTGCCTTGCGATCTCTGCGTCGTCCTCGTCTACCTCCTCTACAATAGCATCGGGCACCGCGACAGGTTTGTTCTTGCGACGTCTCTTCGCAGCAGCCTGCTGAACATGGTCCGCGACCCCCAATTTTCGCACTTCCTTCTTGGGGCGCCCCTTCTGCTTCGGCGCCACCCAACTAGGACAGTATTTCATCCGTTCATCTTTACTATCCGAGTTCCTTATATTTTCCCACGTAATATCCGCCCTATACACGAAC
>JALLPB010000812.1:0-12783 GCA_036939975.1 Cyclostephanos tholiformis | reverse complement strand
GTCCTTTCTGAGTGATGAGATGTAGGACAGCAATGAGGTGCTGAAGATAATCCTTCGGGTTTCCCTTGGCAAAAATAGTCATGCTGAACACTGTCCTGTTGGGAAGCTTCAACTTGAGGGTGTCAGTGTTTTCCTTGGTCTGCAGTAGATCCATAAGAGGGACATATGGGATAAGTGGGCAAACCCCCAAATTCCCTTCCTCACACTTGAAGTCTTTCAACCCCTAAGGAACCTTTGTGGATGCATTCATTTTCACGTGGAGATAGAGCAGAGTTCACAGTATGAGTTTCTTGTGGGAAGACTTGGGTGGAACTCGTAGAAAACGGTTAGCCAGTATCTTGATGGTGGTAGCAAATCCTGCGGAAGGCAAGGATTCCATTTCTCAACTAAAACAAATTACCGCATTTGCACAAAAGGTCAGATGGAATACCTAGTGTGGCAATTAGATGGCTCCTACAAAAAATGTGCTGCTCATGACATACAAAGCAGGGTTTTGATATCAAAGTGTCCTGAGCATTTCTTGGGGGATGGTTTGGCCTTTGGGGACATGAACTTGAGTAGAGCTTCAACTGTAGAGAGAGGAAAGGGATATACAAAAGTCTGGATTTGAAAATTATGAGCTATTTTAAATTGTTTTAAATGAGGTTTCAATCAATGAAACTGAATATGTGCTCACATAGGATTCTACGTGTTCTCATATGTACAGGTGCACTTTTGAGGTGTCAACTTGACACCTGATGCAAAAGATCCAGTTTGAGTGGAGAGAGTTTACATACACAAACCATTGAACTTTGGAGCCATCAACAGTTCCCAGAATGCCAGTCCATATGTTTGCACTAGTTCCTAGAAATATCTTTTGGATCTTTTGGGGATCCATCATCTGTCGATGGGCCTGTACATTTTATGAAGGAATGCCAGTACAAAGTGAGGTGCATCATCACCCATCACCTTTGGATTCTGTGGCTATCATGCCACTGAGATCCGGTTAGACTGTCTGTCGTCTGCTTACATCAGCAATTAGCTATCAAGCAAATCGCTACACTTTGGTGAGGAAGTTTCCCACCATAATGCCATGGCCTATGACACCCAGTGACCAAATAATTGGCCCCCTGGGAACCATTATCCTTTTGGAGGGAACCTTCTAAAGCCCGGCAACCTTTATTTCTTATGACCGACCGACCGGTAGCAGAGGAATTAAAATACAGCCACAATAGGGCCCGGCAGCATCCACCCGCCACTAAGAATCTGTCGGAAGTGTGGCAAAACTAAGCCATCTTTCATGGCAGACTGATCGGTGGCGCCGTTGAGGCGTCGGCAATCAGAGTGTCTATTTATTGAAGATGTTGTGTCAATTGATAGCTAATTAATATTTTTTAATCATAAATTTGATAATAGATAGAGGAATGGATGAAGAGGGGATCCAGATTATTCCCTCCAAAAATCTTTGTGTATTACTACTGCTCTTATAATAATTGAAACCTTAGCTAAATAGTGGTTAGCTAAGGGTTAGATAAGATTAGATAAGGGTTAGGAATTTGCTAGCATAGGAAGCCTCATATCATAGACGTCTACCAATTCGTTTTTTGGCCGGCCAAGGGAGGAGGGAGAGAGACAGAAGCTGAAGAAAAAAAATAATAAAAACCATGGACAAATCCCATCCTCCAGCTGCCGCCTGCCAGTCTTGCACTCAACATGAGCGGCAGCCTCCCCCCCCAACCCCCCCCAATGTTCTGCATCTAACCTAATGTCCTGTGCCATCAGAACTGCCGTCAGTGCCCATCACACCACGGGGGGGAAGGCCATAAATTTACCCCCATCCGGTGCCACTTGGACTCAATGATCCACTGCCGCCATGGCTGATGCCCTCCTTCCTCCTTCCACCACCACTGAGATCACCCCCACCCCGCTCCTTCACCAAAGTCTGCCACCAAAGCCAACCATGACAATGAGCACTCCCCATACCATTGAGAGAGCCAGAGGAAAGACTCAACAATGATGATGAATGATGACAACTGGAAATATAACAATCAACTGATGTAGAGGACTGGGGGAGAAGGGGCTGAAATAAGAAAGGGAATAGGAACAGGAGGAGGGTGATATACTCTCAAATGTCCTTGGTCCTCAAGGGTATTGGTGGCGGTGGTGGCGACAACAATGCTGACAAATGTGAGATGGGGTAGGGGATGAATTCGCGTCATTTGATGCATTGGATTTACATTCATCTTCTCAAACCATTGTAAACCCCCATCCAGCAAAAAGCATGCTGCCCGATCCATTTATGCATCGTCTAGAAAACAATTAATATCCTGATGTAAGCAATTGAGAAATTTTACTTCAATTGTTATGAGTGGTATCGTAATAGCAGTTTTCATCGGAGAGAGGTGAAAAGTGCATGTCACATGCACAAGCATTGTGCATGTACATGCACAAATGAGACTAACAACCCCCTAACAATGTCAGTCATGACATGCACTTTTCAGTCACTAGCATGCACAAAGTGACATGTACAAATCACCGTGCTAGGGGGGTGGGACTTCTATGGGGTATCTCTAAGAGACCCCAAGTTGAGAGAGATCTTCCTAAAGGTTCTCCTTCGAAATACTGCCAAGACAAATCCTAGACAAATACTACCAGGATTTTTCTTCACATGCCACCCCCCACCCCCAGACCAAATTGCCTCATCAATTCTTGTCCGTTTTGGACCAGTCAAGTGGCAAAATCTATCTACAGCCCCTGATGCATGTGTCAACAACCTGATAATTGCTGTCATCCTGCCGGTTCTCTTTCGAAATCATCAACTGAGTGAATAGTACTTCGTTTTTCTTCATCTGCCACCCCCAGATCAAATTGCCTCCCCTGAAGTCAATTCTTGTCCGTTTTGGACCAGTCAAGAGGCAAAATCTATCTACAGCCCCTGGCGCAAGCGTCGACAACTTGATAATTGCTGTCGTCCTGCTGGTTCTTCTTCAAAATTGACAACTGAATGAATAATACTTCATTTTTCTTCATTTGCCACCCTGAGACCAAATTGCCTTCCCCAAACTCAAATCTTGTTCAATTTTTAAGAGGCAACCAGTGAAACCCAGCTACTATTAACAGGGAAGGTGAGACTTCATTCTTATTTGCGATATTCCCAAAAATATCATACTGACTTCGAAATACCAACACTCACAGGTCACACAATCACTGAGTTATATTATCATGTCACCTATTTTTTCATGGTGTAACTTTATAATAAATGCCATGCATTTGGCATCAGGTGCACCCAGCGGCTGTATTTGTTTCCGAGCTAACAAAATCACAGCCTTAGGGCATTTTGTGAATCATCTCACCGGGCACAATTATGTCATGGTAGATACCACCGATGACAATGTCCAAACAAATCAAGGTCGAGATGAAGCCTCTGCCAACTTTCCCGGTTTGATTCCTCACAGTTTCATTTTATTGTACCATGAAAGCATTATCCGCGAAGGAGCTACAGCAGCTACTTGATGTCATTGCAGCTTCAGATGAAGACACGGGATTAAAATCAGCATGGACAGCTGTGGTAACTAAAGAAAGAGGTAAGACTGCATGGGATTATATTGTTGAAATTGAAAAGAAATGGTGATGGGGTACAGTATTTGTTGTGTGATGGTTACATAAAGATACTTGCATCCTTGCATGGAATGCTTGGTTAGTGTGGTTTCCTGGTAACAGAAGCAGCACAGCAACCCTACAGCCAGTGAGGCCGTAGAGATTGATCTTGAAAAATACTATGCTGCCCTTTTTGATGGAAAGAATGAGGACAAGAGTAAGCAATGGATGGTAGCGACATAGAGTAGAAAAACCACAGGGTTTTGATCTTGTTTGCACCCGAACAAACATAAAAGTAATGCACTCCAACCATAAAGCCAGCCAAAAAACCCTTTCAAATCGCCCAGGTAATAGTGGGGTAGAGCCCCCCCCCCTCAAATAATAACAAACTAAAAGCATTGGGATTCATCCATGATGTGGGGATGACGTGCTTAGACAGGGAATGGGCGTCCTCCGGCCATGGGTAGCAGTAGAGGCCATGGCGGTCTCCAAAGATGTGGATGTGGCACCCAGCTCTCATTGCTCCTTGTGCTTTCTACCGCCCGTTGTGTATAATCCGCCCGCCAACAGTCGGTGCACTGTCACCACACGTCATTGTTGCATTCCAACAATAGATTTTGGCACTTTGGATGTAAAAATCTGCCAAGAATTGAAAATAGGGGAGGTAGTTCAGTAAAAGCCTTTTTCATTGATTTTTTTGCCAATCAAGCTCTGGACTAAAAGCCAACGCTAGGCACGCTGTCACCACGCGCCCTTGTTGCATTCTAACAATAGGTTTTGCAACTTCGGATGTAAAAATCCGCCACGAATTGACGACAGATGAGGTAGTTTAGTACAAGCTTCTTTTGAAGTTTTTTTGCTTTGCCACTCACGCGCTGGACAAAAACACACTCACTGTTGCCAACGCTTGGCGTGCTGTCACTCCAAAGATAGATTTTGCCACTTCGGATGTAAAAATCCGACAAGAATTGACTACAGGGGAGGTGGTTTAGTGAGTGCCTTTTTCATTGTATTTTTTGCCACGCACGCTCAGGATTAAAACA
Source organism: Cyclostephanos tholiformis (assembly GCA_036939975.1). Taxonomy (NCBI): domain Eukaryota; phylum Bacillariophyta; class Thalassiosirophyceae; order Thalassiosirales; family Thalassiosiraceae; genus Cyclostephanos; species Cyclostephanos tholiformis. Next base: position 8,164 of record JALLPB010000812.1, on the reverse strand, counting down.
TACTCACTGTGTAAATTTGGCTTGCCGACGCTCAGCGCACTGTCGCTGCGCGCCCTCATTGTGGTCCAACAATAGATTTTGCCACTTCAGATGTAAAAATCGGCCAAGAATTGACGGAGGGGGGGCGTTTAGTTCAGCAGCACCAAAACGAGTGTCCACCATGCTGTGCAAAGAGAAAGATAAGATGATAAATCTAAAACCAGGCATATACATTTTGGCGGGACTGAAAAATGGATGAAATTTTGGTTTGAAAACTTGTTGGGCCAAATTTTAATTATGGTCATCAATCGATTCATTTTCGTCTGAATGTTATTGCTATAGTTTCTGTTTTGTCCAGATAACGCTGTTTCATGAAATTGGGTTTGGTCTGACGAGTGACCACTTTGCCAAAACTCTACGTACCTATTTTTTGTACTTATAAGTACTTTAGCTAATGTCACAACTCCTGGTTGTGAGCCAGGAACAGAATTAGAATAAAGATCCATCATGGTGATAACAAGAAGTGGTGAGAAGACTCCCCACCTCCCCCCGACGATGAGGACAATGACAGACAACAACAACAACAACAACAAAGGGTGGGGGGGCGTCGTTGTGGGGGCGTCCTTGAATTATGACGATGACAGGCTTGTCAAAGTGTGCCGAAAACTTGAAATCAAGATTACTCAAAACAACCTCCTTTTTCAGAGCGGTCTGTCCGGTTGGAATTTTTTTCCGCAAAAATGTATATGCCTGGTTTTAGATTTATCAGTCTTAGATGGTGATGTGGCTTTCGTGAATTTTTTGCATTTTGTTTACACAGTGTAAAATATAAGAGTACCCCACAGAATTCCCTAATGTACGGCAAAGTGAAAAGTGCATGTACATGCACAAACTGACATGCACTTTTCAGCTTCACCTTTTCACATTGCAGTTATTCCAGAGCGGTTTATTTTTGGGTTCCTGGCCGGACAAAGAGACTAATTAGTCTTTTCTTGCACCGGCTATTTGAGGACGTTCCACACCATTCCAAAGAACCCAACCAGTGAGTAAATTGACCACTAGGGGTGTTCCAAGAATTCTGGCGCTTCAGATCCCAGTGTCGGCAAGCCAGTTACTACACATGAATGGCTAAAGTCAGTCAAAAATTTTGGATTTTTAGAAAGACTAATTAGTCTCTGACTTTACACTACCTAATGACACTCATACAATGCACCATATGGCAAGCGAAACACATCGGGACACTCTTATTACATGCACAATAGGTGCGCACCGGTTTGGGGGGGTTACAGCCATTGAAACATTTCAGTTTCTGATATTTTTGTGCCATGGTCGCCCAGTGATGTCCCAGCCATTTTCCAGTGTTTAACGGCCGAGTTTTCAACTCATGATCAGCCACAGCTGTGCCCTGGGTCCTCAAACAACGATCCACAATCCTTACAATATTCCCATTATCATCAAGAGTAATCTTCAGCATGAGATGCGCCAATGCCCTCCAAAATTTCAGCTGAGGATCCGCCGCCATCCCCCTTGCTCGACCCCGAGAATTTGCAGCGTTCGCCTCTGATATTGCCAAGAAGAAAGCAAACTGATGATGTGGCCACCACTGTCTTCCAAGTACTAGCAATATCAATTGGAGCATGCCTCCTCTGATTGTGATCGTCCACCCAATGTCCAATGTTTCGCTTTGTTGTGCAGTGACACTGGCTTGGGGTAGCAGAACTCCACAGTCCCCCCTGCCGTGGTACGTCTGGTTTTGTGGGTAGGTCAACCATTGCAAAGGTTGACATGAACTTCATCACATGCTTCTCCTCCTTCATGCAGTGAATGAACATCTACTTCCCTTCGATCTCCAACCATAGTGTCTCGCAGTATCCGAGTGGCTTGTCCAAGAAGTGACAGTCAATCTCGTCACCAGGCACATCTACCCAGGAACATATGGGTTGAGGTGGATTTGCATCGATTTGTCGAGGCAGTTCCACCACCCTGTAAAGTAGTTCATCTCCATGTATGCGTTCCACTTGTCCTGGAGTTGATGAATGTCGTGGAAGTGGTTGAGGTACTCCGGATGAGGCCGATTAGTGCATTGAATAGCCTGCATTATCTCCTTGAAACAATTTCTGGACATGAAATCATTCAGTCGAAAAGGAGCACCCTCTTTTGCTGAGATTGGCCTGATCGACCACCAATCATCGTGCTCTTTGACACCCTGATGGCACGCAATGAAGAGAATGCAGCCGATGAAAACAAAGAGCTCCTGCATTGTGATAGCTTGGGTCAGGTGTGTATTTTTCTGCTGAGAGATGACGGTCTCCTTCAGGTACTTCACGGGGAAGCAGAGGAGGAAGAGCTCGAGCTCATCCATCTCTGCAACATTGGGCCATGGAAAAATGACCCATTTCCCCTTCACCTTTGTGTGGCCATCCGATCGCCTTGGGCAAAAGGTTGGACGCATCCACGTCCCTGTTGAAATAGGGCCGGCAGGACCCGCATTCTCTTCGATGGGCTCGTTGTCGTCGTCAACTGTGAACCCCTGAGCTCGGAGGTTGGCAATCTCTTCCATCGACAGACCTCTTCCTGGCGGAGGCGGCCAAAGCTTGCGAGTCACCACTGGGTCAGCAGTGGTGACAGGCTCGTTCACCACCTCCGCGTCAGGCGGCGGCAACTCATCGACAAACGGCGTCGCCCCCTCTGTCACCACTGTAAACATCCGCGATGCCACCATGAATTCTTGCTCACCAAAGTCCGGATGGATGAGGTGATATCGATCGGTGATGCGGCCGGTCCTCGACACTCTTCCCCTGTCCTTGCAAAGGATGCAGAAGCCATCGAGGTAATCCAGGTCACGCTTGACCCTGAACCTCGTGCGATGTGGTTCGGAGGGGTGAACAAAGTTCATCTTTGCCCTCCCTACCGCACCAATGCCGCTTTTGGCGGACAGTCACCATCATCAAAAAATTTGTGAAGAGTGAAATCGGTGGTATCGCAGCAACGAGTTCCTACGTAGGTATTTTGGCGAGGCGGCCAGTTCGAGTTTTTTATCAATGATACCGATCTGAAAATCTGACGAACCCCCCCCCCAAATGACGATTGATACATTGCAACTGTCCATTAATCCTCCAATCGCCATCGTCTTTCCGGTAGAACACATCATGAGCATACCTGCATAATTCGGCTGTGTCCAGGGGAGCATCGGGCGGCTAAGAAAAACGTCGTCGTCCAAAAGACTAATTAGTCTTTAAAGGACTAAAAAGACTACCGGCCGAGAACCCATTTTAGTACGATCTCTATTACTTACAGTAGTAGGGGGCATAAAATGAGAAATAAAAATCAGCGTAGCGAGATAAAACAATAGAAATAAGTAAAAAACTCAAGAAAAACAGAGGCAATGTCAGTAACCAAGGATGACGAGCTCGAGCTCCTTGCTCGCCTACAGGCACAATTTGGTGACATTGACGTTAAGGGAATGTTGCAGGTCCAGACGGAAGTGATGTTAGACGAAGAGAGCGAGAGTTCGTTGGAAGAGCCCACCGCCGAGGAGTTACGTGCGTGGCAAGAGGCTCAGTTTGCAAAGGGAAAAATGAGGCAGGTTGCAAACAAATTAATTGCTTCGGTCACTGATGGAAATATGGCGCTACAGCTCCGTCGACACAACAAGACAACGTCTTTGCTCACATTGATGCGCGAGGATGAGAAAAACGAGGAAGCAGATGAATGGGTCAAGGTGACGTCTATCCCAGATCTAGGAGGCAAAGCCTCCGTCTTTTTCCCCACTGCTGTAAAAGGCGATGCTTTGAAAGCTTGTGAAACTGTAAACCCACTGCTGCAGAAACTTGCTGAAGGAGACCCTGAGGTATTGGGTACGAAATGGGACTGTTTGTATTCTTCGTCAGAAGGCGACGGTCTATCATTTCGCAATGTATGCGAAAAAATTCGAGGATACGAGGGTCCCACCGTATTATTAATCGGTGGAATACCTTCGGCTTCTAAGTTCCTGGTCAGAACGTTATGCAGCGACGCCCCCGAAAAAGTTTCATTGGGATTTTTCACGACGGATACGTGGATTCAGTCCACTGACTACTTTGGGTCTGATGACTGTTTCTTGTTTTCCATGGATGGAAATGATGTGCAATTTATACGTCCAAAATCTCGGTCGCTAACGTCAACTTCCACGCTCAACAATAAGTACATGTATTGTCACCCTTCATCCCTTGCGACATCAAATAAAAGATTGAAAGATGCACCGCAAAGAACTAACGCGTCCGTTCATGGCATTGGAATTGGCGGTACTGCATCTCAGCCTCGATTGCATATAACCGAGTCATTGGAAGAGTGCAGGGCATTATCATATGATCTATTATTTGATGATGGTGATCTGCTATCAGGAAAATGCAGCGATAGTCTATACTATTTTGATGTGGATTGCATTGAGATTTGGGGGGTCGGCGGCGAAGAATGGATTGCAGATGCACTTCAGTCACAAGCTAAGGCAAAGAAGATGCATGCAGCCTGTTTGGAAATGGCACGGAGGGTGGACAAGCGACAGCTTCTCGACGATCTTGACAATGGGCTAATTTTAGGAAATAGAGATGGTTTCTTTGGCTGTCGTGATCTTGTGAACGAACGGTGAACGATGACGACTATGTGAGAAGTAATGTTGTAGCTACCTAGATATTATTTTTGTTTGTTACTGTTAAGAAGTAGGAAGCTCTAACCGATCAATATCTCTCCATGCAATTGGAAATTCTCTACCAAAGAGTGGCTTGTGTACTGCTTGGTATAATTGATATTCTTTCTTCCATTTAATAGGTAGAAGATACGTGTTTTGGAGCGCACCAGTCATATACCCAACACGCAACTCTTTGACACTATCATCATTATTATTTGCGTTCCATTTGTAGCAATTAAGGTCAAAGGAGGGGCCAGGTAGATTTAAGTTCTGTGCATCCAGATACATCGAATTGAATCTTGATATCTACACTTACCTATAATAGCCTCTCAACCGAGCTATGTAGGCAGAAAAAGTGGAAAGAAATGTCCCGACGAACATGCGACCGCGACTTGCCACTATCTGCTCGACCAATGGAAAATAGTTGGGGTCTGCATAGTATTGGCAAGAAAGAAGACAACAAAAATTGTTTGGTAGATTGGAGGCTTGCTAGGTTGTAAAGAAATCAATTACTTACTGACACCTGCCAATATTGCCCCAAAATCTCCGAGGTAGGAGACATCGTAAGCTTCTTGAATCGAAGCAAAGAAGGAAAGATTCCTCTCATTAGTGACAATAAAGACAGAAGACCCAGGAGCTATGATGTCTTTTAACCCAGTCAATATTTCACTAGCATTCATCTCTGACATTGGGTATTGCTGCTGGAAATCATCCCCTGGCAGGCGGAACAAGTCAAATAAAAAGGGTGAATTAAAAAAGGAAACTCTCAAAGCCGTCTAAACAAAACAGCTTACTTCGAATGTGGATAGCATCATAGAGCCCATTGACATTTCCTCGATTTTTTTTTTTTGCGTGGTCTCTCAAGGCACTTATGATCCGAGCTGCTAGACACATGACTTCATCACGGTATCTGATGTTTGAAGCGAAATCGCTTTGGGAGTAAGGTAGCAGAAAACTTGGCAATAATAGGCACGGTTCAGTACCTACCTAAGTTTGTCCCTAATGAACCGTTTCGACCATAAATCGTGCCTCCAGTCCTCGAACCACGAAAATGCGTAGAAAGGTGTTATCAGCCGATATTCATCATGTTTGTCAGTTTTGAAGTGCACCACAGGATTGTCGTCGTGTATTCTTTGGTCGTACATACATATCTTACGTCTTCCCGCCAAAATCTCCCTGAATCGTTCGATAGCTGGGGCATCAACATTAACTGGATGTCCTTGATACTCACTTTAAGTTCAATACAATTTTAGAAGAGTCTACACAAATTATGGCATCAATGATTTCATTTCAGCTTACCTATAATGAGGAAAAGGTCTACCATCCTTTCCAACCAAAACATCTGCCATCATTGAGAATAGATGCTGATCGTTGGTGCCTGCAGCAGGGAAAGCTAGCACCTGCAACGATTAAACATGAAAATGTTGCAAGAAGTCATGTTGAAAAAAAAAGACTCTACAGTTTGCCGACTTACACATTCATTTGGATTCCACTGAAATGTTCTTGTTACATTTCTCATGTATTTCCATAATGGGCCTAAGGGTTGGTTGTCCCATTTGATCCGGCTGTTGGGAGGATAAAGCACTTCACTCTCACCATCTAAGTACGATCTTAAATTTCCCTGCATGCCTTCACGTTCTAAGAATTGCTCCATCGTGATTATGTTTAACCCCTTTTGTTTCGCGCCGATAATTTCGATGTCGTAAAAATCACTAAACGACACTTGATTACTACCGCTCCCATCCATCTGTAAGCAGTGCCAAAGTAAATCCCGTAAAATACAGCATAGGCGATCAAATGTGTAGAACGGGTTGATTGATTTTTTTGCAAACTCACCATACCATGGGCAATCTGCTGCCTAGGAGGAATTACCTACGTCGGGCAAGAGGCAATGTAGAGTGTTATGAGGGAGCCAAAATGTGATGCACATACTCAATTAAGTTAGAATCAATATTACCAATGTTCTTCCCATCGAGTGTGCAAGAAGCATGGCGTTTTCCAGCCCCAACCTCGCATTATTCAAATCAACATCCTAGTACAAGCACGATAACAGACCAACAATAGGCACCAGTATGGAGTGATCAAATAGAGTTGACGTAAAGCAAATTAAAAAACGCCACATGTCAGACTCGGTTGTACTTGCATAAAGTAACTCACGTCCATCTCGAACGTCAAATACTTTGGTTTCCAGAATGAGCCTGAAATTGATTCCTGGGCCTGTTGGTTATAGTAGGGACTTGTGAACGAGGCATCCGTCGTAATTTCACGCCAGTAAACAATTTCAGCATATTCTGATTGATCAAAAGGTCCACCATAAACTGAACAGTCAAGTCCAACAGTAGTGCCAGATGCAACCTTTTTTGAACTACTGTTTTGGATTATGTTTGGATTGGTCTGGTAATCATTCAGTTTGTTTTGGCTGTTGGAGGATGGACTGATTGTCTCAATAGAGAAAGACCGTTTCGATTCTGTAAATAAATCGTTCTCATCGAGATTTTCTGGCAACTGAAGCCCGTTACTATCATGACCATTTCCTCGCATAAGTTGTGAGCCGCCATACCAGTCTTGACCACGAAGAACCTGAGACCGATCATTTGCAAGTGAGTTTTGTGCTTGCGGATTTGTCCACGACATAGTAGATTGTCGAGACATTTTGGTTTCCTCATTGCTATTTCCATGAAAGGCAAGGACATCAGTCCCTATCCTTAATGATTCAACCATGGAACGAGGCTTTTTCTGCGGAGATATTGATTCTGTATCGGAGTGGCTCATGGATTTTATGCCAACCGCTTGTTTCAGCATGTTTTTTGCATTTGATGCAGTATCGGAACCACGAAGTCTCGTATCTGCATATTGAGAGCCAATATTTATTTGAGGATGAATATCTCCGAACAATAACTCATCATCTGATTCCCCTTCCAACGACGAGTATTCCGAATTGACTGATTTTATTCTCATGGCGCTGCCGCTCAAATCGGAAAATGAATATTTGTCTAAATCAGCAGAATAAATGACTCTCCACACAGCAAAAGTAACGAGGGACAAAAAGAAGCGCTTCCTCCTTTTTTGAGGAGATACTTGTCTTATCTTTCGATGGATCCGCAAGAGAGCATTGCACACACAGAATACAGTGTGGCATAAACAGATTATGCCGTTGCGAGGCACATCGCCTTCTTCCTGTATGTTCGACTCTGTCACAGCTTGCGGTGCATTTGCATCCGAAGAAGTTTTCACTGACCGATTAAATGTCGCTGCCCTCGCCCCTCGAAGGTTAGCTTGCCCACCATCGTTTTTCGCCTGGTACCACCAATCATCGTCGTGTTGCTCCTCCTTCTTCTCGCTGTTTCTTGCAAGCTGTCGCTTTGGCTGGATGTCGCGAATTTTCCGCGGGGTTTGAGGGGCCCGGTTGATTAGTTTTGGCATCACGTCAGATCAGGTTCATATGAGCGATGAGGGGAGAACGAAGATCTGCCGCAGCTAATATCGAATCTGCCTTAGCTTCGATATTAGATGCCTAGA
>JALLPB010000811.1:0-12792 GCA_036939975.1 Cyclostephanos tholiformis | reverse complement strand
TGTATGTACTTACACCCGTGACTTGCTTATAGCGAGTCTTGTGCCTTTTAGCGATGTATTTGCTAAATATCTCTTTTAGATAGAATGGCCTATGTCACTGCATTCCCGACGGTCGACTCGAACAAGGATCCGATTGGGCTTCTCAAATTGATACAGAGACTCTGCTGTTCTTATGACTCGAAGACCCAAAGTGTGATGGCAATGGTCGCATCACAACAGAAATTATTTACATTCTTCCAGTGTGATGGGATGGATAACAGCACCTACCACAGAGAGATTGTCACCCATGTTGAGACCATTGAGACGTATGGAGGTGCAGGTGCTATCAGGATCATGCCTACATTTGTTGCCCAGAAGCTACAGGAGATGCAACATGATGGCATGTGCCTGGATGCCGATACTCCCACCAAAGATGAACTGGCAAGTGCACACAAGTTTGTTTGTGATGATTTCTTGGCCGCTTTGATGCTGAGTGGTGCTAATAGGGACCGCTATGGTGCTCTCCGAAATGAGCTTGCGAATCAATATGGGTTCGGAAATGACCTCTACCCCAAGACAATCGATCAATGCCTCAAGATGATGAACAGATGGGTCGATGCTGCTCCCACCCATCAACCCCACAGACCCCCACAACAACCCCCTAGAGAGCCCAAACAGGAGGAGGAGGCACTGTTTTTTGCCCAAGGATCAGACAGGTCAGCTCCTCCTAAACAGCAGCCCTCCTCCACATAGAGTATTTCCTTGAATAGTTCCGAGTTGTGTGGCAGTGGCAAAGTTATAAGGGTAGTCTGCAAGAACTGTGGCCAATGGGGGCATGTTTTGACAGTCTGTCCTTGCAAGAAACCACCTTAACAAATCCATGCCATGGCTGCTGAGCCTGATGATGCCTCTACCTCCAGCAAGAATGAGAGTGTTCTCATCCTTGCCCAGATTGATGAACCTTTCTCCCCTTCACCCCAAGATGGTGAAATCCTGACTCAAACTTCCATGCCACAGACTCGCCGCACCATCAGTTCTGACCTCATCCTTCTTGACAGCCAGTCGACTGTTCATCTATTTTCCCAACCAGAACACATCACTAATATCTGTCCGACCACCAACCCTATCTGTGTACACTGCAACAAAGGCACCCTGGAGACTACCAAGGAAGCTGACTTCGGCGACATGCCGGTATACTTTGACTCCCGGGGGATTGCAAACGTTTTCTCCCTCTAAAAGTTCAAGGTCACATACAATAGTACGGACCACGGTGGCATCTTCAAAGTTTTTACCAATGCGGGTGTGGTGGAGTTCAAACCCACCATCAAAGGTCTCCATGCCAGCACCCTGAGGCCGCCTATATCCTCGTTAATGATGCATCTCTCGCCTTCAAGAATTCTCCGGTCCAAACCGTTTGAAAAAAATATGATGGCTTCACCAAGAAGCAAATTCAGCAAGCTACCAATGCGCGCCGCCTCATGGGAATGATTGGCATTCCTACAGAGCCAGAATTCCAAGGCTTGGTACGTCTCAATCTCCTCAAAGACTGCTTGATCACTAACACTGACATCATCAATGCTCACAAAATCTTTGGCCCTGACCTCACCAACATTAGAGGGAAAATGGTACGTCATCAGCCTGAGCACATTAACACGGAGATTGTTGATATTCCACAACAAATCTTAGACTGTCAGTCAGGTGTCATGCTCACCGCGGATGTCATGTTTGTGAACAAAGTCCCATTTCTAGTTTCATCATCTAGAAACATTAACCTAACGATGATTGAGCATGTCCCCCAACGTACTGCCTCCAAACTAGGCTTCCTCCTACAACGAATCATCAACGCTTATGCACATGCAGGCTTCAATGTTCAAACCATCCTAATGGACAATGAATTCGAAAAAGTCAAGGACCATGTCCATCATGCTACATTGAACATTACAGCTGCATTGGAACATGTCGGTGACATTAAACGGCATATCACGGTTATCAAAGAATGGTGTTGGGGCATCATCTGTACCCTCCCGTACACTTGTCTTCCTCAAATCATGCTCGTCCATCTCCTCCATCATGTTGTTATGTGGCTTAACAATTTTCCTGTGAAAAACGGTGTCTCCACTCATTTCAGCTCTTGCGAAATAATCCTTTGACACAAAATGATTACAAACACCATTGTCCTGCACCTTTTGGTGCCTATTGTGAGGTACATGAAGATAATTCTCCAACAAACAGCATGCAATCTCGAGGCATCCCTACAATCTGCCTTGGCCTCAGTGCAACATACAAGGAACCTACAGTTTTCTTAACCTGGCCATGGGGCTCATGATCAAGCGTCCCCATTTCGACAAACTCCCTGCCCCTGACTCTGTTATCAAACAAGTTGAAACCCTTGCAGGGCCCAATGGTGCCTCTCCATCTTTGCTATTCACAAACCAACACAGGGTGCCTTTTGACTGGCCCGATAATCCCAACTTATCCTCTGACATCGATTTTACCCATATGGCGGCCTACCCTGATGTTCCAGCTGAAATGCTGGGGATGGCTCTCACCCACCACCCTACTATGTCTGACACGTCTTCCACTCTGCTTCCCTCTCAGGAACTTGATTGGTCCCAGCTTGCTATTGATGCCACATGAAATGCTGACTTGGACGTTGCGGAACATCTTCCCCCCCCTCCTGATGTTATTGACATTGATGATGACAATGGCATTATCTATGCACCCCCTCACAATGTTATCTCTCCTTTCATTAAAAAGGAACCTGTGGCTAAGAAGGACTCAACAACACAGATGATAGCTCCCTCTCAACCCCATCATGCATCCACACGAACTAAATGTCTCCCTAACCACCTTGACGACTATCATCTGTTCACCACGGTCGCAGCAGAGACATGACTACCACAGGCACATCCATATCACATGGTGGGGGGCACTGATGTTGACCTTGCCACTTAAGATGAAGAACACATGGCTCACCTTTGTCATTTTGTCATGGTCCATACGGCAACTAGCCTAGAGTTAGCTAGTCAAGGCCAACCTATGAAAAAACAATACGGTTTGAAAGCAGGATTTAAACAGTTTGATCCTTGAGCTGATATTGCCATCACAAAGGAACTGTCTCAACTACACACCATGAATTGTTTTATTCCTTGGGACCCTCATTCTCTGTCCCGCACTGACCATCCCAACGCCCTCTGATCGCTTATGTTTCTTACAGAAAAATGCACTGGCAAACTGAAGGCACGAGCTTGTGCCAATGGCAGCGTCCAATATCAGCACATTGTGAACGAAGAGGCCGCTGCTCCGACTGTTACAACCAAAGCCATTTTTATTCAAGGAACTATTTTTGCCCATGAGCACCAAGACGTTGCCACATGTGATATCCCCGGTGCATTCTTGCAGGTCAATAACCCTGATTATGTATCAATGTGCCTCGACGGCATTCTTGCAGAACTCTTGGTTAAAATTGCTCCATTGCTTTACCCAAAGTTTGTTACTACCAATGCTAAAGGAAAAACAGTCCTTTATGTCCAGTTGGAAAAGGCAGTCTATGGCATGATGAAAAGTGCTTTGCTGTTCTATTGCAAGCTAGTTGCTGACCTCCTTTCTCTTAGATTCGAGATTAATCCTTACAACCCATGCATTGCCAACAAAGTCATACATGGCAAGCAGATGACTATTTGCTGGCATGTCGACAACCTTTTCATAGGACACGTAGAGCCAACGGTTGTTACAAACTTTCTCAATTGGCTTGCAAAACGATATGACACGGGCAGCAAGAAATTGAACGTGATTCGCGGCCCCAGACATGACTATCTTGGAATGAAGCTTGACTTTTCAATGCACGGTGAGGTTTGCATCAATATGATTCCATACATCACAAAAATTGTCAATGCTTTCCCTGAAAAGATTGTGTGGGTGCAATCAACAGCTGGTGATCATCTTTTTCAAGTCAGACCCCCTGATGAAGCCAAATACCTCCCAGAAGAACAAGCCCATGCCTTCCATCACACAATGGCCCAACTACTTTTCCTGTACCATGTCCGCCATGATATTCAAACAACAGTGGCCTGTCTCACTACTCACGTTAAACATCCTGATGATGATGACTGGGGTGAACTCAAACGTGTTCTTACATATTTGTTATCTACATATCGTCTATGACTCACCCTTTTTGCTCAGTCCCTCTCCAATATTGCTTGGTACATTGATGCATCTCATCAAATTCACGATGATTGCAAAGGACACACGGGCTCTATCCTTACATTTGACCATGGCGCAATATGGTGACTGCAGCTTGTGGCAAATGGAGGGGTGGATGAGGGAAGTGACAGGGTTGGGGGAACATAGTGTGGGGAGAGGAGTGCAATGAGGGAAGACACAACAATGACAACAATGCAATGACAACAATGCAATGACAATGATGCAATGATAATGATGATGACAACACTACCATCACCGCCACCACTGCTGCAGCTTTAAATTCAACAGACTGGTTTTTATCCTGTGGTACTGAATGTTGCAAAAAAATCTTTCTTGGGTATTAATCCTGTGGGTCTGTAGATCTAGATTAATATTGGTTCATATGTGGAAAAATAGCTATTAATTCCTATTATTTGTCATCAATGCATATCTGACCATTGTCCATTAAAAAACATCAGGGTTAATTGCAAAAAGTTCAGGGTGATATTTATGTAAAAACTAGAGCATCAGATGAGTGAATGGCAGAGTGGTAAGATGGGTATGGCAGGCTACAGTTTCAGATTTAAGCCCTGCAGGTTCAAGCCCTGTGGCATGTGACTGGGAGCTTTTTTTGGCCCTGATGGTTAGGTTGCATGCTGTGCTCTGATAGTTAGGGTTGTGTATGGCTGACCCAATAGTTAGGGTTGCATGCAACTGGGAGGTTGGGTAGTTGGTATAATAACAACCCTATTTTTTATTGACGATGGCCAGAAATGTATTAATTTTGAGTTTTTGGGTAAGATAGTTGTTTACAATATGTGTCACTAAATATCTAAAGTTATTATTATTATCTACGATAACACAAAACACACATTCCTCTCTCTCATAAGTGTTTTCTGCATAGGAATGAGTACATATGGATTATCCCCGAGATCACCCAACCAAAAAAACACCACCATGGTGGAGCCATTTGCCACATCCAGTGGCATATGTGATTCAGACATAATCCTTGTGATACCACCTTTGCAATAGCTTGGTCAAGGGGGTAATTGAATGATTTATTTTATTATGTAAATTGGCCAAGAAAAAAATTAATTATTGAACTGATCAGTTTTACTTTATCTTTTCATGTAACCCCAACTTGATTGCCCCCAAAATGATCAATTTGCACTCCCTCCATGCTCCCTGCTGGTTACGTCTCATGTAGCTTCTTTCCCCCATCGCGCCCGGGTGTTTTTGGTTGGTTGTTGTGTGTGTTATCATCATTTGGCAGCCACTTAAGACCATGACATATTTTATTCTCTTTATTTTTCATTGATCAATTCGACAACCAAAATGACAACACAGCATCCTTCCAAACATTGCACCCTAGTTGCATCTCCTCTCCAATGCATCTCCTACCATTCATGCTGTTTATGTTCTTTGTTTTGTACAAACAGAAGCCACCTACACCCAAGGCCCCATCCCCCTGTCCCTTAATTTTTGTCACCATGACATGGCCTCCCCCCACATGTTCCTCCCAGTTCATGCCTTTCCTCCATCTTCCTCCCCACTGCCAATGTCAACTGTTGCTTGGTTGTAATGTTTCTTGGACAAACGGCAGCCACCTAAGGCTGGGGTCACATACCCCCCACCCTCTCTCTTTTGTTGGGTGTCATTTTGGCACCCCAAACAAGGGAGAAAGAGCAGCAAGGACAAACTTGCCACACTGGACTCCTGCATAGGACTCAGGGGAAGCCGTGGCACCAAGACTTGTTGGGGGTGTGGTAGGTGTTTCTGTGAAGGTCAAGGGCAACAAGCTGCTGGGAGTAAGTTGGCAGCAGTGGCCCATCTTGTGTTGTGTTTTGTGTTTTGTGTTGTGTGTTTACAGTGTTGTGTTGTGTGATTGTAGAGTAGAGTACTCGAAGCTATGCAAAGTTTTCCCCCCTCAACATTTGGTGAGTAACAACCACCCGGGGATGCCAAGCACATGCAAAACATCATCTCAATGAAATGCTGTTTCAAAACCAGTCAACAATCAACCAACAGTGGTGATCAGGAGATGCAATGGCAATAGAGGGGCAAGCAAGGGAGATGAGGGGAGTGGGGGAAGATGATGTTAGGGGGCAGAGCACAACCGATGACAAAATCACTGTGCTTGCTCCACCCACCGATAAAAAAACAGAACAATCAACCTGATGTTGACTAAGCAAGGGAGGGAGAGGAGGGAAGAAGGGGAAGATGGTGAGGGAGGATCTAATGGAGGGGCAAGCAAGAGAGCTTCATCCAGTAGCAACAATGAAGGACAACAATCAAATTGTGTGATGACAGTGGTGGTAGATGAGGAGGAGGAGCAGTGAGGCAACAGTGGCAAAGGCTTGAAGCCCACTGCAGTGATGAAGCCGGTGAGTGACAAGGAACTGTTAGATCAGCAGTGGAATCCCATCACTGCCAATCATGGATAACACACAATCAACACCTGTCACATCTGGGATGTACTTGCCCATTATTGCAGAAGACCTGCATATAGGAGATGACTGCATTGTTGATGGAGCTTCAATGGGTTGGAGGGACTCAATTGGCAGACAGGGGGAGAGGCAATGCATTCAACATTCAACAATCCAATAGTAAATGTGAAAAGGGGTTGGAGACATGGATGAGGAGATGGATGAGGAGATAGAAGATTGATTTTTTCCTTCTCTTCTGCTAGCAGCAAGCTGACACAACAATTTACCATTATCAGTAGCATTGGCATGTGTGCAGCAACTGCAGTTAGCAGACAACAATGCATGCAGCAGCTGCAGCCAGTGGGGGAAATTGGGAGAAAGCAAGTTTGCTTTCAGCATTGTTGAGTTGGCAGTGACAATGATGTTTGCAGTGGCTGTTACAACCATGCTGCTCACACTCAACAAAAGAAAAAAAATGCAATAAAGGCGATGACTGTTGGCAATTATGATGACAATTATAACCACAATGATGATTAGTACAAAAATGACTTATCAGGTGAATTTCATTTGCAACAAGCTCTCTAAATACTATTGATGTTTGGGTGTTAGGTGATTGTTCCACTTAGCATGCAAGTAACTTCAATCTTAGCTCAGGCTGGCCATGGAGGGGATACCTTTCAATAAATGAATTACTTAGTAGTAAATTATCCTGATGTTATTGAAATAGAATTTGAATAGACTGATGTCTTGTTGATTGCCATGCTTGACCACAACAAGATCCCCCCAGAGGGCCCGCTATGGCAAGAGCGGATGCCATTCAAAATATTTCCATAGTACTTCTATTACACTTTCAAACAAGAATGAAGGAATGATCATTTTTTGAATAAATGTGTCAATCCTAGCAAAAGGGCCCTCTCACACTGTACTCTTTTGGTCTCCAGTGATGATCCCAGCATTCCTGACAGCCAATGGGATAAAAAGTAAGAACAGGCTCATACAGGTGCTAAGAGATCTCTTGGTAACATGCAAAGCTGCTCAAATACTTCATCATATACATCCAATATGGATGCGGGGAGCGGTCAGTGGTGGTCTAAGCCTCAACCACCATGACACCACATTGGCACTTATAAGAGTGCACCTGAATGACCATCAACAGCATGTGAACATGCTCAATCACTTCATATACATCCAATATAGATGTGGAATGTGGGAAACGATCCACAGTGGTTTGCAGCCTCAACCATAACACCACATTGCCATCCGGGGTCTGCCTTGTCCTAATTTTCCAAATTTTGGTTCCCATCTGTATGGGTGTATACCTGGGTAAGGGTGCATCCAAATGCCCATCCACAGCATGTGAAGGTGCTTAATCACTTCATATGATTCAAGGATAGATGTGGGGAGCAGTCAGCAGTGGCTTACAGCCTCAACCATGACACCAGAACATCTCATTTGGTCTCTGGCTGACCCCAATTGTCCAAAATTTGGCCCCCATCTGCACAGGTATAACAGTGTAAAGGTGCACCTGAATGCCCATCCACAGCATATGAATATGCCCAAACACTTAATATACATTTAATATGAATGTGGGAAGCAGTTGGTGGTGGTTTATAGCCTCAACCATGACACCACAATGTCATTTGGGGTCTGCATTGTCCTAATTTTCCAGAACTTAGCCCCCACCTGCACAGGTATAACAGTGTAAGGGTGCATCTAACTGCCCATCCACAGCATGTGAATGTGCATAATCACTTCATATACATCCAATATGGATGTAGGAAGTGGTCTGCAATGGTTTACAGCCTCAACCATGATGCTGCATCATCATTTGGTCTCCACCTAACCCCAATATTCTACATTTTGGCCCCCACCTGCAACCTGCACAGGTATAACAGTGTCAGGGCGCACCTGAATGCCCATCCACAGCATGTGAAGGTGTGCAATCACTTTATATATATCCAATATGGATATGGGAAGCAGTCAGCAGTGGTTTACAGCCTCAACCATGACACCACAATGTCATGTTGGGTCTGTCTTGTCCTAATTTCCAAACTTGGTCCCCACATTCACAGGTATGTACCTGAGTAAGGGTACATCTAAATGCCCATCCACAGCATGTGAAGGTGCATAATCACTTCATTTTACATCCAATGTGGATGTGAGAAGCAGTCAGCAGTAGTTAACAGCCTCAACCATGACACCACAATGTCATTTGGCCTCTGCCTGACCCCAATTTTCCAAAACTTGGCCCCCACATGCACAGGTATGTATCTGGGTAAGGGTGCACCTGCTTTGCACCTGAATGCCCATCCACAGCATGCAAAGGTGCATACTTGCTTCATATACATCCAATATGGATGTGGAAAGCAGTTGGTGGTGGTTCACAGCATCAACCATGACACCACGATGCCAATTGGGCTCTGCCTGACCCCAATTTACAAAAACTTGGACACCACATGCACAAGTGTGTACCTGTGCAAAGGTGCACCTGAATGCCCATCCACAGCATGTGAAGGTGCACAATCACTTTATATACATCCAATATGGATGTGGGAGACACCACACGATCAATTGCAATTGGGCTCCACCTTACCCCAATTTTCCAAAATTCGGCCCCCACCTGCACACATATATACCTGGGTAAGGGTGCATCCAAATGCCCATCCACAGCATGTGAAGGTGTGCAATCACTTTATATATATCTAATATGGATGTGGGAAGCAGTCAGCAGTGGTTTACAGCCTCAACCATGACACCACAATGTCATTTGGGCTTTACCTGACCTCAATATTCCATAGTTTTTGTCCCTACCTGCACTGGTATAACAGTGTAAGGGTACATCCAAATGCCCATCCACAGCATGTGAAGGTTCATAATCACTTCAAATACATTCAATATGGCTGCAGGAAGCAGTCAGCAGTGGTTTACAGCCTCAACCATGATTCCACAATGTCATTTGGGCTCCGCCTTACCCCAAATTTTTAAATTTGGCCCCCGCCTGCACAGGTACAACAGTGTAAGGGTGCATCCGAATGCCCATCCAAAGCATGTGAATGTGCATAATCACTATATATTCATCCAATATGGATGGAAGAAGCAGTCAGTGGTGGCTTACAATCTCAACCATGAAATGCATATATCATTTGGGCCCTTCCTGACCCCAGTTGTCCAAAGTTTGGCCCCCATCTGCACAGGTATTTACCTGAGTAAGGGAGCATGTGAACATCCATTCACAGCATGTGAAGGTGCTTAATCAATTTGTATACATCCAATATGGATCTGGAAAGCAGTCAGCAGTGGTTCACAGCCTCAACCATGACACCAGTTTGTTATTTGGGGTCTACCATAACCCAATTTTACAAAACTTGGCCCCCATCTGCACAGGTAGATACCACAGCATGTGAAGGTGCATAATCACTTCATATACATCCAATATGGATGTTGGAAGCAGTCAGCAGTTGATTACAGTCTCAACCATGACACCACAATGTCATTTGAGATTTACCTGACCCCAATTTTCCAAATTTTGTCCCTCGCCTGCACAGGTATCAGTGTAAGGGTGCACCTGAATGCCCATCCACAGCATTTGAAACTGCTCAAACACTTTATATACATATCAATATGGATATGAAAAGCAGTCAGTGATGGTACAGCCTCAACCATGACCACCACATTGTCATTTAGACTTTGCCTTGTCTCATTTTTCCAAAATTTGGCCCCCACCTCCATAGGGGTAAGGGTGCACCTGAATGCCCATCCACAGCATACATTCAAAACTGATGTGGGAAGTGGGAAGTTGTCAGTGGTAGTTTACAGAAGTCTTTAGGTATGGTGCACACCAATGTATGACAAAAACTCTTAAAACGTCACTTTTTAAGAGTTCTCTGTGTCCAAAAATTGAGATCTTTATGCTACTTTTAGTTAAACCAATGCTTAAGAGAAAGCAATAGTTTAAACAATAACATGCTAGTTTAACCCCCCCCAACAAAGTATGTATTGGTGTTACTTAACTCCTTCCGGTCTCATTGATATGTCGCACCCCTATTGTTAAATGTGGTATTAACTTCATATGAAACTCTTTTTCTGCAAGTTGATAATGAAAAAACTTGAATAAAACAACATATGCATGTCCAAATGATGATAGCGGCCACAATACTCACCCAATGGCAGTGGCAGCATCCAGTGGCTTCAATCAAAGCCCTGGATCTCCTCTATTGGATGATGTGCACAGTATTGTACCAGCGCACCACCACAGCCATCAAAATGGCCAGCAAAAATTGTGGTTTTTGTCAACATTTACTTTCCATCCAACCATGGTGGCCGCTGGTGCAATACAGAGCAAATTCTCGCCCAATTGGGGTTGTCCACTTAGTTCTAGTGAAGCCATAAACCTTCTCTATTGGGTGATGTGCCCGGCGTCCCACCAGCATGTCTGGAACTATCAAAACAGCCAGCAATGGAAGTACATTTCATCATCATGGATGATTTCGCCATCACCATCAACCTAAATGTAGATAACTGACATAGTAATACATAATTTAGACCAATGAAAAGCTACGATATTAATCTTCACTATATTTTTAGTCTATTTGTATAATATGGGCGCCCGCCAATGACAATGGATGCCGTGTTGGTGACAATTGTCCTTGGCGGGTGATCGATTTTGAAAAAATACAGAGGTCAGTAGAAATATGTTAATATCTACTATATTTTACAAGTTACTATGTTATTTCTTCAACCAGTTGCCTCAACCAACCCCTCTACTGGATTGCCCACATGTTTGATTACTTGGATTCATTGAATCCTTGTTGCTGGATGGGGCATGTGGCTCTGCCACCATGGTTGCGATGTTTGCGGCAGTTTTTTGGGTGTTGTGGCCTTCTTGTGACATCACCAGCTCATTGTATGTAAAATTTGGTACCAAGAGTAGTTTATTGGTGTAACTTTGTGCCCCACATTGGCTTCCACCATACTTTTAGCCTAAACAATTTCACAGTGGCATCATTTAGTATCAGAACCTCTCCAACCACCTTTCCCTTACACAACTGGTGAGTTCTGATGATTTTATTATAAAATCTTTCAGGATATCATTTTTATATCTATTTGAGTAGACAAGAATACTCAGAAATGATGAGAAACCATCATTGGTCCACCACATGTAGCATACTACTGAAAAACCAGCAAAATCCAACAACCCAAGCACAACCCCTGAACTTTAGTTTCACAAACCCAATGGGTATGTTCTGCCATATAGGCCAGGGCTGGGGTTTAAGAACCAGCTAATGTGCACTTGTGTGACAGTTAATTTGTTCGACAGCACTCTCCCACCCAAAATGGTGTATGTTGTTTTTTGTTTGAATCACAGGCTGTGGTAAGTTTCATGAGCCAACCAAGTCTATAAAAAATGCAAAAATTTGCGCTGAATCCAAGGACAGAATTGGGGGTTTCTGAAAACAATTTTTTAATTTTCTTGGTAGAAAATTATTCTGAGGGCCACAATGTGGATATCAAAGGGGACAGCAAGACTTTGGGTATAGTCTTGGTTGTTGAGGACAAAGAGAAGGAGAGGACAAGTCAGTGGAAGATGATGGTAGTGTGGATTTGAGGAAGGCAGGGTGGGACAGCACATCCTGTGATCCATCCTTGCCCGAGCTCTTGTGCCCCTCAAGTGACTCTTATGCACTTGAAATGATAACAGAAAAGCCTGATGCGCCAGCAACAGGACTTGGCAAGAAATGAACGTTAAAATTTGATTGGGACATGACCGACACAGACTTGGTAATATCAGATGCATCATTAGAGAGAGTAAATGAAGGAGTACAACTTGGAAGCAGGTCAAGACTCACATATTGGAGGAGTATGAGTTGGGTCCCAGACCAAAGTCAAACCCGGGCTCTCCTTTCGCAGTGTGAGATGTAGTAATATGCAATGTGCAAAGAACCCCAACAAGATTCAAAAGGGATTCATTCTGGTGGCAAATCACCCAAAGTATCAGATACAGCATGCGGAAGGAGGAGCACACAAATGTGAGAATCTGGATGCAAGAGGCAACAGGAATCTGAAGTTGGGATTGCACGGGGTCCACATGGATGCCCAGATAGGTTCATTGAGGAAGATTACCGTAAAAACCGGGGATTAAGAAACACCGGAGATTAAGAAACAGACACTAAATCTAACTAAATTAGTCAGAAAATTAAAAATAGGA
>JALLPB010000810.1:0-12795 GCA_036939975.1 Cyclostephanos tholiformis | reverse complement strand
CAAGAATTAAAGCCGAAGAGCTCAGCAATTTTTCTAGCTATCTAACTCTGTGAACAGATAAAAATTCGTGGTGAAACTACGCATCTACGAAGCTTGTAAAAAATTTGACGTTCACGAACGTCAATAGCTGTTAAGCTGTTAACAACATAATTTTCCACCCCACCCAGGCTTGCACCATCATGCCAAGTGGGATTATTTTGCCAGAGCAGTATTTTGGAATGGGTAACTTTGATCTCACCTCAAGCACATGTCGAAGATTATCGCAATGTGAGTCCATGCCTTGTATGCACCCTGTCCCTGTCAATGCCTCCTTTTCCTGCTGTGGTTTTTGTTATCCTGTGTGCATGGGAGATTTCTTCGGGTGAATTTTCAATGTCAAGACAGTCGCTGGAGTCTACATATTATGTTGAGAATGGAATGCAACTATACTCATTTACAAACACTATTTCGCAGGTTTAAGAACTTTATTTCAGAACCCACATCAAAACGCCCTATCGTACCTGGTAGACAAAAATACCCAAGTCGCGTAGGAGGAGACGAAATGATACGTCAATATTCGCCAGATCGAATAAGCCCCGATGTAGTATACCATTCAGAACTCATTTTAAAACGCCCTGCCTGGTAATATACAAAAATATCTTGGTCGCGTAGGAGTAGAAGAAATGACAAGTTAATATTTGCCGGATCGAATAAGCTCCGATGTGGTACATCATCGGGGATCTTCGGCGCCGCCGCACGAAGACATACAAGCGCGAACACCCAATATAGCATCATCCGGCCCCGATCGGTCTCGCTCCTCACCTCCTCCCCCCTTCAGGGCAATAGGTCGAGTATGTCCATCACGGTTCGCAGGCTATCCCTCGACTTGACGACGTTATTCCTCGACCGTTCGATGAAGAGCCGTACCCTATCCTTCCCCCCGCCTGGATTGGCCTCGCCCCAGCTCGATACGAACGCCATGGAATTCGCCTCCTCGGCATTGAGCGAATATGCGTCGATCGCATCGTAGAAATCGGATTCGCGATCGACGGGCACGTACGACTTGAGCCTCATCATGGTGGATTCCGCCTTGAATAGCGGATCGGACGTCGATTTGAATCCGAGGTATTCCATCACCTTCGTGGGCGTTCGTTCGCACTTGTCGCCGAAGGTGGTCTGATAGTATGACGTTCGTTTTGTTTGGGTGTGTGTTTTTTTAAACATTATTTCGAGGTCGAGGGATTTGGAAGGATAATAAGTGCGGGTACGTGCCCGTTTGATGTGGCGGGGGACATTCACGGCGGTATGATGTTACAAATCAGTTCGCATCGTTGGCCAAAATATATCACGAAGACAGTACACATAACGAACAAAGCAAAATCGAAATGACCGACATACCTCTTGTCCGATTTTGCATAGCGTCGTTTCTGCCTCCCAATTATCCAATAGGTATTGCAATCGATTGTATCCCTTGACTATATTCTCCCTGTCCTTAATATCCTGCTCAGTAGGGGAGGAGGGTGCGACCCTCCCCCCCGATGATGCCGCCCTCGACGGCGACGCCGATGATCCGACGACGATACCGACGAGGGATGACGTCAGTAAGTCTCGCCGTCGTATCATCGTCATCGTCGTCGTCGTCATCGTCGCGCTCGTGCAGACGCGGTCGTCCGAGCGCCTCCTCGCGGCGACCGCGATTTGAGGAGGGGGGATGATCCATGCCGAGCACGGTACCATGACGGTCGCGAGGAGGAGGAGGGCGAGGTGTCTCGTCGTCCTCATCATCGTCGGCTATCTCTCTGTCTGTCCGTTGATGTCCGAGAAAATGAAGAAGTGTCGGTGACAGACAGACCTCCATCACACACATCATCATTACTATATTATTTTTCATTTTTTTCATCAACAGGCCAGAAAAAGAATTTTATACTATTTGATTCGTCGCCGCCGCCGCCGCCATGTCACGTGAGTCACCACGAGCAAGCATTTAATATATAATATTATATCCCAGCACCGTAGCCCCCCGAGTTCCCCGTGGATAAGTAACATCGCCATTCGGATGGAAGGTGATTGTTGATGACGCCTCCGCGCGACGACTATTCGAATGCCGCACGTGGATGTCGACCGCGTATGACGCGACTACGAACGATGCTAATGCGAGAAGTGCGTCGACCTCGACGACCGCTGTCATGCCGCGATGGATCCGCCGTCGCCATCATTGTTTTGGTGGTCATGTTCCTACTCGCGTTCGTCGGCGCGGTGGGTCGATCGTCGTCGTCGTCGCTCGCCGAGTCATGCTCGTCGTTCGTGGCGCCGTCCTTCTCGTCGACATGTGGAAAATGCCGTCGTCGCGACGATTTTCGCGACGACCTCGGGAGGGATGAGAGGAGTAGGAGGAGGGCGTCATGCGTTTCCTCATCCTCCTCCTACCCCTCCTCCTCCTATTCCTCCTCCCTGCTCGTGTCATCGCCCTCGGGGGGGGAAAGACGGGACAACGATGACGACCGCGACCACCGCGATCACGACTCCAACAATGACCACGACGATGCGTCATCGTTTTCGAACGATGGGTCGCGACGACAATTCCCGACGACTCTCATATCCGTGGATCTACTATCGAGGAGGCTCGATTCCTTCACGCACAACATCGGGAGGGGACGACGCATGAGACGGGATAATGACGGTGGTAGCACCCGCCGGGGGACGGGGAAGAACGGTCGTCATCGTCGTCAACGCGATGGGAAGAAGGAGGAGAACGACGACGATGACGATGACGACAAGCTTATCGACGCTTGTAATTCCCTCGTGCACTTCTTACGCGACGAGTCGAGGATGGTGTATTCGTGCCCGATCCTTCCCATGTTCCCGTCCCACGACGATTGCGTCGATTACGATTACGACTACGACGACGACGACGGCAACGGGAGGTCCCCGAGGTCCGCGGACGACGCATTGGAAACGGCGCTGGTTACGTCGATAAGGGCCGCATCCGAGGTCGGAGACTTCGTATTGATACCGAAGTTGGTCGTCGCGGCGGTGGAGTACGTGATCGCGATCGATAATTACCGCGATCGTCGTCGTCGCGGTGACGGCGGTGGCACGGCGTCGTCGCTCGGACGAGATTACGATGACGACGATCGAGGGATGACGGATGGACCGCGTCTCTCGCCCCGCGTGTTCGGCGAGGCCTTCCGTGGCATGTCGCGCACCAGGGCGTCCACGTCCAAGCTGAAATCGCTCTGGTCGTACTTCGCGTACGACGTCGTCGCGACGGGGTCGAATATATTGTCCCGACCGCCCTCGTCGTACGAGCTCAATGCCATGCTGACAGCGCTCGGCGATCGGGGGAGGGTGAATGCCGCCATGGGGGTGTACCGCGGTACGATCGAGGCGGCAGCGGCGGCGATGGCAGACGATGACGACGACATACACTCGGCTGGAGGATCATCGGGGATTGCCGGGGGGATGGCCATGCGCGGCGATGCGTACACAGCGAGCGCTCTATTCGGGATGCTGGCCGAATCGATATCGCCATCGACGACATCGTCGTCGTCGTCATCATCATCGTCGTCCGCCGGTAGTACGAAAGGAGATTCGAACTACGTCGTCGTGGCAGGAGCGGGCGCGGGGGGGGATGGGAGATACGTTTCACCGTGCTGGCAGTGGAACGAGGCCATGTCCCTGTTGGACACGTTCGAACCTGCTCAATTGAACAATCACGCGTACGCGGCCTTGCTTAAGGTGAACGAACGCGCGGTGGGGGTATACAACAATGGGAAAGATGCGACGAGGACGTTGCGACATAACGGCGTCCAGTGCGCCATGGCGGTGTTGGAACGGATGAAGGTAAATTATATTTGTTCCGTCTATTGATCTCCGTTCTTGGTTGTTGCTTCGCTTCGTTCGAATGGCATGATGCTTTTCCAAAAAATACGTTCGATTCGCTGCATTATACTTACCTGATGCCTAACGATCTCTGTACATTTTTAATAACAGGCCGATAAAATTTCACCGGACGTAATTACCTGCTCCGTGTTGATGAATACGTTCGAGAAGGGACGGAATTGGAAGGCCGCCGTCGCGCTCTTGGGCGCCATGCAGCAGTCGCAGCATGCGTATCGCGATGTCGCGGCGACCGACAACGACCGCATTAAAAAATGGTCGCTGCCTTACCCGAATACTTACACCTATTCCAAGGTGATATCGATATGCGCGCGGTGCAATCAGGGCAAGATGGCGTTGTCGCTGCTCAATAACATGGGGGAAATATCGTCCAGGAAGATCAAAGGTGCTGATTGCGATGCCGCCGCGATCGTGCAGCCGAATACCTGGGTGTATAATGCCGCCATACTGGCATGTGTGCGAGGATCTTCCACAACCGACGATGCCGCCGATTCCACAGCCGCCTCTATCGCTGAGCGTTCCGTCACTAAATCAGACGACCACAGGGGCATGCATCTCGACACGGCGTTGGGTATTCTGGGTCGTATGGAAAATTGCGACGATCCCGTGGGCAACAACGGGGGGACGACGGATCAAGCTGCAGAAATGGCGACTGAATATTCTTGTCGGCCCGATGTCGTCACATACAATACTGTACTCTCAATACTCGATGAAAGCACATTCGTGGCGTTGAAGGAGACCTATTCTTCGCGTTTCACCGGAGAGAAGATGGAAGGTGGTGGCGACAATTACAACAACCATCGTCTTTTGACGCACGATCGAATATCCGATGTAGTGGTCGATATTTTGGATACGATGGAAGCGCGGGGGGTTGCACGAGACGCCATTACATATTACAACGCGATAATGGCCTGCCGGTCATCGCGCCATACTGCCACCATGGATGCGGTGAAGATCTTTCGTAGGTCACTTTTTGATCCTAATTTTGTGTTAAATGGTAGCAACGAATCCATCGGGCTTAAGGCGCAACAATTGAAGGGACGAGCCGCATCCGGCATGATATTCGTTGCCAATGCTGCGCTTTCTGTCGCCGCTATGTTTGGAGATGTCCATGCAGTTTCAGAAGTGCTCTTGTTGCTTTCTGGCGCGAAGGCCAAACTCAATTCCCAGTCGATTGTGCACATCATTAAGACTCTTGGAAAAGTCGCCGATTGCGAGGCCATTTTGGCTTTACTGATATGCTTACGGGGACAGAGTTTTGCCAATGATATTCTGAAAGAACGATACTCCATTGACGTCCTCGCGAATATGCCTGATGAATCAATACCAATGGTCGAAGAGGATGTATATTCAGTCGCTATCACCTCTTGCTTGAAGCACGACGCTTTGGGCGCGGCAGATCAGATTTTGGTATCCATGAAGAAACACGGATTGACGCTGAACCAGAGGTCGCTTAAGGAGGTCATATCAGAATACTGCCGAATGGCAATGAACTCCTCG
Organism: Cyclostephanos tholiformis; assembly: GCA_036939975.1. Taxonomy (NCBI): domain Eukaryota; phylum Bacillariophyta; class Thalassiosirophyceae; order Thalassiosirales; family Thalassiosiraceae; genus Cyclostephanos; species Cyclostephanos tholiformis. The sequence goes on along the minus strand of JALLPB010000810.1, from coordinate 7,416 downwards.
AAGGAAGAATTCAAGATCGCCCGACTGGCGAAGCGCCAGGGCTCCGACAATTCCCAATATGGAATCATTGAGCCAATGTACATCACATCATTGGCCCGGGCAAAGGCAGCCCTTACAATGTTGAAGGCAGTGGAGAGTCCTTCGCCTAGCTTGATGTCTGCGGTGGCCAAGGCGTGCTGTGCGGCGGGACTTTGGCAAGACGCGCGCTCGATGCTCCGGCGAATGCACCGAACTGCGATTCGAGAACTGCGCCTGGCTCCTGGTGTTAGTAACGAGGATTCTTCTTCGTTTCCCTCCCCATCTTTGTCAGTTCGCATCGAAGGAGGGGGATTTCTGGACGAGCTTCCAAGGTTACATCGATCGTTATTGAAATTTTGCGCGAAGGGGGGTAACATCACCCCCGCGCTCAACTTTGCCGACGATATTCGTGAGTTTTGGAAAATACTTCAATCATATGGTTTTATTTTCCACCGCTTATCTGTTGTTCGTCTTTCCGCTGCCACATTGGCAAACAAAGAATTCCTGGCATCGCAGATTCGTCTGCATGGCAGGGCGTTACGGGGAGGGACTGCGAAAGCCGAAGAGGGGGATCAAGGAACCGAGTGGATCGCTGTCTCCTCTCGACTCCTGATGGATTCGCCCGCTAATAACGACATCCCTGAGATCGATTTCAACGACGCCGTTGCGCTGTCCGCGATACTTGATCGTCCGATCGGACTCACGGGGCAAGACTGGAAGCTTATCCTGATCGCCGCGTCGCGGGGTGGGCATTGGAAGGTTTGCGTTGGCACGCTGCCGTTCATTCGACCGTATGTCAAAGAAACTCATCCGATGTACGCCCGTGAGTCATTTGCCTTGTCGGCTCGTGGGGGGGATTCCAGGCCGACGTTGGAAAGATTAAATAGGAAACACGATCGCATCGCGAGGGCCCTCACCGCCGCCGTTTTGTGCTTCGAGGCGAGGAGTCAGTACGCATGGGCGCTAAGAGCCATTGATGATTGGATCGAATGGAGTGGGAGACGGCCTCGGAAAGAGGCAGTTGCATCCGCATGTCGTATCTTGGCGATGCGCCACCGCGGACACGAAGTGCTAACGCTGGTGACCAAGGTCCTGGCTATTCCTCCTCTCGACTGTGCCATGAACGATGAACTCGCAGATGATTATTCCTATGAGAAGGCCGTTTACACAGAGTCCATAAATGCTCTCCACAAGAATGGTCTGTACATAGAAGCTGACCAAATGTATGCAGATGGAGTAGCACATGGACATTTGCCTTGGGCAGTTATGAACAGCATTGACCAAAAACAATTGAGGCTCGATCTGCACGGGATGAGTGCGGCAGTTGCGCACGCCGCAGTTCGTGTATCCCTCCAGAAGGAGTTGATGCTCATGCCATCTTCATCCATGGGGAGGAACATAAGAAGAGCAAGGGACGTCCTGATAATCACGGGACGCGGGCGTAGATCCGGTGAGAAATTCCGTCCCGTGTTGCGCCCCGAAGTGCAGCGGATGCTCACCGAGGAGTTCTACCCCCCCCTCGGGACGTCCTCCATCCCGGGAAATTTGGGAGCCTTGCTAGTCCCGGGCGAGGACATCGAGGGGTGGCTGAGCCATCAGCAGAAACAGAAGGACGAGCGCCTCCTGTTCGTGGCCGACGTGCTGCGGGACATTTCGAGCGGCAATCGACTTGAGAGGGCGCTTCTTCGTAAATTCAAGGCGGACGATACGGGCCCTGTTGAAACATGATGATCCCCCTAAATAAATGTTGGAATTTGAGGAATACAACACGGCGCTCGATTTAGACCACATGTCTTTGGAGCAACGATTTTGGCAATTACAAAAAAATAAAGGAACCAAAGGCAGCATTCAAATGCAGATTTATTAAGAGTATGACCCACATGTTTCTCAGTTGAAGAGTCTTTCTGGCCCTCGACAAGACTTCGACCGCCGTAAAGCAAAAATCTTGGTTGTGATTCCGCTATCAAACAGCCAATATATTTATATGAAGTAAAGTGATTGGGATTGGTTTAACGATCATCTAGAATGCTCTAGATGGACAAGGCACTTCCATGACTTACAACCCATCTTTTTGTACGTTCGGTACATCAACCAGCATTGGTCTTCTATACCAATATCATCTACTAACTTTATTTATTTCTTATTAATCATTCCCACCCTTAGCCTATCAATATAATTTACACTCACAGCTTTTCTGCTTGTTCAATGTATCTATTACTCCTAACAAATATGGATGAAAAGGGGAGCGTTTTACCAGTTAGTGGATATTAGAAGATGATATTGATTTCACAAAAGAAGATTTTGATGGAGAGTCCCCGCCATAGGTAATTTATTTCAAGATCTTGGATTCACCATTCATGTACTTATTCCTACGTAGATTTCCACGTTGAATCATCGAGCCTACCCACCTCTCATCAACAACTAATAATACATACACATTCATGTACATCATACGCCATAGTTTGTTAAGCTTTAAAATGAAGTCCATCATCGCCCTCCTTTCCCTAATTTGCTTCGCCCTCATTCATGGTTCCGCGGCCAGGTTAGTTGCAATGACAGATGCGGCGGTGCTTGATGCTCGGGAGGGGTCTCGCCTCCTGACGTTGGCCGTTTCAGTATGCAGTATCGCCACACGTTTCTTCTTGCGCGGCCGACTACGGATATCCGTGACGCCTCCAACATATTATATGAGTGGTAGGATAAGTGCAATTTTGAACGATTGTACTAACCTGAAAATTTTGCCGTTGTGATCTCTACGATATTTTTTGTGCAACGTAGTGCTGGCGAAACTGTGACCAAGAAAGTGTTTTTTGATATTGTAAGTTTATGGTGAACGAGATTCACTAAATCAAATGCACTCGCCAATTGTAATTCAGATGTTTATTCTAAATAATTGTCTCTGTCGTGAAAATTTTACTGTGAACTCTGCAACCTACACCCTACGTACCACACTCTAGGACATCGAAGGAGGCGAGGGAGGTCGCATCGTGTTCGGGTTGTTCGGTGATACCGTGCCGAAAACTGCGGAGAACTTCCGTGCCCTCTGCACCGGAGAGAAGGGGGTGGGAAAATCTGGTAAGCCCCTCCATTACAAGGGGTCCATATTCCACCGCGTCATTCCAAACTTTATGCTCCAGGGCGGTGACTTCACTGATGGTAACGGGAGGGGAGGCGAGAGGTGAGTGGATACTTCAGATTAATCATGCAAATTTGAAACAGTATCAGCAATAATGCTCATCACACGATTGGTAACAATTTAACACAGCATCTATGGCGAAAAATTTGAAGACGAGAACTTCATTCTCAAACACGAGGGTCCTTTTTACCTTTCGATGGCGAATGCCGGTCCCAACACCAATGGGTCGCAATTCTTCATCACCACTGTCAAGACCGCATGGCTTGATGGACGTCACGTTGTTTTTGGAAAGGTTCTTGAGGTGAGATTTGAACTATCAATAAAATTACCATGATATTGGCGACCTTACACACTTGACTGAATTTGTCTATTTTTAGGGAGAGGATGTTGTCAAGCGTGTTGAAGCAGTCGGATCCAATGGTGGTGCAACTTCAAAGAAGGTTACCATTGCTGACTCTGGTGAACTTTAGGTTTAAAGGCTATTTAGCTGGCGGGCTTTCCAATTGAAACCTTAAATTATGTTTATTGGAGATTACCAAGTATCAGACTCAGGCTAACGATAAAGTTCATTCTTTAAAAAGCGACGTTTGACTAATCCCTGGTTGAATCGGGTCAATCTTGCGTATCTTGATTTCATGATAATTGGTCTGCTTTTGTTGGAATGGTTGGCCTTTTCTTGCTCATTTAGGTGCATTTTAGGAATACATAGACAATCATCTGCCAGCCGTCAAGTTACTGGCAGAGAATACTGGTGGTTGTGTAATTGATTATATTGTTTTGATCAACTCGATTCACACTGGCAAAGAAGAAGAATGGGACATTTTTCACCAACATTTGATGCTCAACCTTCTTCACCAAATCAGCTCTAATTTTCTATTTCACTCCTACGTGGTGAGGATGGGAGAGCAGGCCAAGCGCAGGCGGTAAATATTATGGTGACAGGAGCTGCCAATGCCATGGGAGCAAGCACGTACATAAATAGAGAAGGTAGGGATGTAAGTAAGGTAAAAGGAGTATCTTTTACTCGTCACACAATTATTTATTCCTACGTTTTACTTATTGGCGAAACTTCCTGCCTCGTCATCATATTTCACCCTCTTTTCTTCTCGCAACCCCGCCGAGGCCATACATTTTTTACTCCAACGGTGTAACGAAAAAACCACCAAAACCGCAACCATGGCCAAGGAGGGAAACGAAAAGAAGGGCGCCAAGGTCTTCAAGACCAAATGCTCCCAATGCCACACCGTCGAGGCTGGCGGTGCGCACAAGCAGGGCCCGAACCTGCACGGATTCTTTGGCCGTCAGTCGGGACAGGCCGACGGTTACTCGTACAGTAGCGCCAACAAGAAGAGCGGAATCATATGGGGAGATGATACGCTTTTCGAATATTTGGAGAACCCAAAGAAGTACATCAAGGTGAGCCACGCGAAATAGCATGACTCGTATTGGATTGTAAGCGAGGCTAGATTCGTTATAAAAATGTCGCTGTATGGCACGCCCAAAACAACGAAATTGCCGCCAGCGGTCGACAAGGCCGCGAGGAGTGTTAGCGAATAAGCAATGCGCTTCACCATGTATCGTATCTCCTACCTCCTCGTACACAATACGTGAGAATGTGGAATGGAATCCAATCTCAACGTCAAGTAGATTATGGGAAATGTGTAGCTTTCGTCTGCAACTAAGGGCGGATGCGGACAATCTTACGCATGTGAATATTGCTCTGCTCATAACTCCTCCCCTGGTGGAAATGCCGTGTAATTAATGTTTACCTTCTCATTAAACACAAATTTCCCCCTTTTGTCTCTGATGCCTCGCAGGGAACGAAGATGGTCTTCGCCGGGATCAAAAAGCCAGCGGAGCGTCTCGACCTCATCGCCTACCTCAAGGCCAGTACCGCATAATTTGATGATAATACGGGGAAATACCTCGGTGGATGGTTCGCCCCAGATCTCGTAGAAAGATGGTCCTAGTCCGACTTTAGAGATAGGTTAACTGATGTATAAACTTTGTGGTCAGTTTTTTGGGGGGGCGTGAGAACGTTAAATGTAGATATTCAATACCCATGGATTCGTGAGATGGTCAGTGACATCGTCAAGAATTGTCGCGACCGTTCATTTTAAAAGGTATCTTCGTATATATCCAGCACCAGCATTATTCATTTTGCAGTGTACGAATCCCTCATTCGGGAAACGACCTTCGGGAAATGTGAGGTACGAGGAGAGTTGATCGCCAAACGAGGCCGCGGGAAGGAGCTGTGATAAAACGAGCATGGCGGTTTGTCGACCTCGAAGAAGGATTCATGACGGTTCAGGTAGACGAGGTAGTATGTAGTATCATTCTGCGATTTACGCGAGCTATGAAGCCGTGCACGACAGAGGTTCGACTACACACACACCACACAGCACAGGGGATCGGCGATGTTTGGGTGGACTGGTGGAAGGTGCATGCGTGTGTGGTGTGCACTTATCCATGACAAGCCCCTCCCTAAGCGGTTTACTACTACCTCGGCGGGCACTCTCCCATCGATTGAGATTACATCCCCCGCTGAACGGAGTGAACACTTTCCTATTCCATCGACTCATCTCCAGATGCGTGATCTCCCAACCCTCTCCCATAACATATACCTGTACATACCGCGTGGCGGCGCACGCGTCCCTCGACGACATGATAGTACCTCCCCATTATTTCACATATCATCGATCGATTCATTTCGCATATTAGTGGTGTATTTTTTCTTTTTAATTGAATTTTTTTTTGTTATTTTTTTTTTTTTCATCAACGGATCATCCGAACGCCCGACCGCAACAGGGGCATGGTCGTCCCTCCCCCACTCTTGTCGAAATTTGGTATTGACCCGATATTTATCGTCGCGATCTTGTATTTGATGACGAATTTCCATGCCCTCCTCCTCGTCGTATGCCCTTTCGACGACGACGACGACGACGACGACGGGAAGAGGAGGTACACGTCCGACGATGCCGACTTGTCGTCGATCCTCGTGCCGACGGCGTACAATGTAGATGTCGCGACGTCATTCCTCCCACGATGTCGCCGGAGGCGGTAATCGTCGTCGTCGTCATCGTGATTATCGTCGTCGCCGTCCCACGATGAATCGACTAGTATCTCGTTCGTCTCGACGCCCATGGCATTGAACACCATGCCGTCCTCCACGAAATTGTTCCAAACGTCGTAGTCGTGGTCGTCGTCGTGGTCGTCGTCGTCGAAATCCGCGAGTATTTCGTCCGTTAACGCGTCCATGCCGCCGAGCGAGTCGACCGCACCGATGGCGGACGAGGCGTCGATGCTCGTCCCCCGCCCCCCCCCCCCGCCGCGATCCCATCGTCCTCCGATGTGGCACGACGCGATTTCGTCGGGAACGTCGCGCGCATATTCGAGGGTCACGGTCGAGCACGGCACGTGATACGACCCGCCCCGACAGTGTGGATCGCAGGCTAGGCTCGACGATACGGATCCAGCGTGTACGATCAACGATATAAGGCGATCGTCGATCGTCTCGATAACGTCATCATCGTCGTCGTCGTCGTAATCGTAATCATCGTCCACGTCGACGACCGACGTCATCATCGACGAAAACGACCGGGGAAGTAACGACGTCGAATGCGACGGCACGACCACGCGGAGGACGCCGACCCCCCCGCCAACGCCGTTCGACGTCGACGAGTGGGATGATGACGCCTCTTCCGCCATCGTCGTCGCGATCCGCTCTCGTTCCACGCGAGGGGCGTGATAATAATAATGATACGACGACGACGACGACGACGATGACGATGGCGGCGATCGTCCCGCGCGTCGACGTATCTCCTCGTTCGACATTCGTCTCGATCGCGGTAGTACGCGCGGTCCCGACGACGATCGACCAATGACCGGAGGATGCGAGGGCGTATCATCCGCGTCGATCGACGGTCGTCGATCAACGATATCGGCGGCGGCGGGGAGGGGAGGAGGAGGAGGAGGAGGAGGAGGATGAGGGACGACGCCACCGACGACCAAGAGACGCCCCCCGCAAGTCGCCGGGGGGGGGGCACCCGTCTGGTAGGCCGAGGCGTACGATGCGAATAATATAATCATCGTCGTCGTCGTCATCGTCGTCATCATCATCATCATCATCATTGTCAATATCATCGACGATGATGACGACGTGGATGAGGTCGTCAATGGAGGCAGCTTGGAGCGCATGATATATAATATAATGGTATATTTTGTTCGGCGAATGGTTGTAACTATTTTTTTTTTTTTTTAAT
>JALLPB010000809.1:0-16805 GCA_036939975.1 Cyclostephanos tholiformis | reverse complement strand
GGCAACAACAGCAGAAGCAACAACAGATGAGATGCAGATGGATGCGCGAGCTGGAAAGGGACAATACAATGATTCGGGGTGAATATGGCAAGGGAATGGTTTCATTAGGGAATATATAATAATCTAAAAGTTTTTTGATGTGTATATTATACTATATGTCATGACCCCCACACGTAGGACGACCAAACCAAGCATACTAATGTTGGCCCATGGTGTGAGTATGATGGCAATAGCTGGGTTTGGGCACTGCCAAGTAGATACCGTACATAGGGTGCAACGTAAGACTAGTACAGAGAACAAAAAAATCTCACACGTCACGATTGGGGTTAAACTTGTACAATAATTAATATTACACTAATTACCACGACATAATAGGCATGCATTAATCTTTGTGATCGGACTTCGTCACTTTTTAGTCATTAATACCTCAAGAACATTTCAGTCACTAGTAAAGGAAAAAAGTCCGCAACCCTCAACCCCTACTCCCGCATCCCGCTGCCCCTTCACAATCACTGTCATCATTACCAATGACTAATCCAGTTCTCTGGTTTTCCTCCTCCAATTCTTCTTTCTCATCAATCGGCGACTTTGACAGCAAATAAAAATCAGCGTTTTCTTGGCAGTTCACTGAGAAGATTGGGCGGAAGGAGACTGCAGGTGGTAAGGGAGGATTGGGAGATGCGGGATTGGATCGAATCAGATCTTCCTCTGTGACGCTTCACCACATATTCTCCCAATGATTTTGTGTGATAATGATGAATGACGGCAACATATATTGGTCCATCTACATTGAGAGCACTTGTCAATATTTTGTTATTTGCATCATGTTGAGATGTTAGGGTGAGGTGGCCTGGTCATTTCCATATCTTTCAGCTGCACAACGGATTTGACAAGTGCATTTACCTCATGTTCATGGTATACAAATCTTTTCGTGACCGGCAAAGGTTTGCAAAAGAGTTTACCAATAGATGGGAACTTGATCCAATTGATAGAGAGTGAACCCTCTGCCAGGTGGTCCTCCAAAAGGCCTCTACATTCTCATGACATTTCAATACCAAAAACTCATCAACATTGAAAAAGGCAGCCCATTTCTTTTTGCCAAAGGTTCCCCTTAATGCCTTTCGTGCACAGTCTAAGTAAGCAAGTTTTGTTAGCATTTAGAAATTACGTATAATGATGATAACGGGAAGCTGTTGGTGTGGTTTATCTTACCTAAGTAAGCCTCTCCCTGCATAGCCTGATCAGGAAAATAAATTGTTTCAGCCCGGCCATTATAGGACTTTGTCCGACCCCATTCCTCCAGTTTGAATGAGTTAGAGTTATCGTACACAATGATCTTGCCAAAACCCAGACCATCAACAAATTTGCTAATGAAAGGTCCTTAGTTCACTGCAATGCAAAATAATAAGGCCAAACCATCGTCATGATCCCAGGGGAAATCTTGATTCAGCTGAAGTATTTGTCCTCTACATTTTGTGCTGATTTTGTAAGATTGTATTTAGAAATAAGCTCATCAACTTGATTGTGTTGAGAATAATGTTTGGAAATAAGCTCATGCACCTGATGGACTGTCACTAATCCTAAGACAATTACAGCTGCAACCCATAGTAGGAGGATTGCACCTTTGCGGCGCCTTGACAAAACGGGCTGTGGCGGACCAAGGAAGACGAAAGTGACTCCCTTGTTGCCAAAGGTGATGGTGGCAGGGTCGTGCAGCACAGCAAAGTGGCAGGAGATTTCGTTTAATATCTGGAATAATCTGAAAGCAGTGAGACTGTAAAGGAGTAGTATGTAATTCTGTCATTTGGTAGCTCAAACTGCAGCGGGATGTTGTGCTCCGCAACCCCCCGGAGTGGCTTTCAAATCCTAGCGCCAGACCAACGACAACAGACCTTGTGACTATGAGATGCGTTGGATGTCCAACAATTATATTTGACCTCATAACCATGATGACACACTCATTTTTATGTCTCTCTACTTTCAGCATCCTAGGTAAAAGATTCTCTGGTGGCATTGGCTGCAACCCAAGAAAGAGAGCTTTCAGGTAAACATAGGTGTATTTGCCAAATGCCACGAATCCATCACATTAAGATACACCACATTGGATACGCGGCTGATCTTGGAAAGGGGTCAGATACAACATGGTAGTATCTCGATCATGTGTGAAAGTGATGTAAGGACCCATGACAAGCATGTTGGTTTGTACTAGGTGATCCTGGTAGGAAAAATTGACCACTGTAGCCTTTCTGAGTTAACCATGGTACATGGGCTACAGAAAAAAGAAAAAAGCTCGAAAATCTTGGACTGCCCTGTCTTTTTCCACACTTCTTGTGAATGATTGATACCTACCCTGTGTTGGAAGAATTCACTTGGACCTTGCATTAAGCCCTTTTTCCCCGACCAGAGATGCAGCACGATGGGTAGGAATGTGCAAATCTGAGTCTAAAAAAAGGTTGAAAAGTGGCTGTGGATCGAAAGTGGTAGAGTTTAGCTTAAATGAAAATTATGAGCATTAGAAATGAACTACCTAGGAGACAATCTAGAGTGAATTCGCTCTAGAGATGTCTATAGACTTCCATAGGTCCTCTAGGAATTCTAAAGGGGCGGTCTGTCTGATACCAGCCCTGTACGTAGGAATGCATAGTCCAATATTGGGACCAGCAGTCCTGCATTGGGACACTGAGGTGGCGAACGGGCAGCTCAGTATTTTGTTGGTCCTGACTCAGAGGTCTGGCTGTTGGTACACGTCTAGCATCTGGCCTTATGCCGGGCACGCCAAAAGTACTTAAATACAGTACATTTATAAATGGCTTACGTCACTGATATGGGTTACCTAGGGATGGTGGGGTGAAATAATGATGTGTTGACATGATTGATGCTGAACAATACCACTCACTTCTTTTCCACATCTATATTATACATAAAAAGATTTTGAGCATGTTCAGATGCGGTGGGAATGGAATCTTTGTGCACCCTTACACTGTTACACTACTGGACAACAAGTTGACCCAGATTTGTTTTTTTTGGGGATGGTCGGGTAAAATAATGATGTATCGACATGGTTGAGGCTGTACAATTCCACTCACTTCTTCTCCACATCCATATTGTATATATAATAAGTGTTTGAGCACACTCATATGCTGTGGAGAGGCATATGTGTGCACCCCTACACTGTTACACTGCTGGCCATGTTGACCCAGATTTGGGTGATCTGAGGATGGTGGGGTGAAAAAATGATGTGTTGACATGGTTGAGGCTGTACAACTCCCCTCACCTCTTCTCCACATTTATATTGTATACATAGAAAGTGTTTGAGCATGTTCAGATTCTGTGAGTATGCACATGTGTGCACACTTACACTGTTTCACTGCTGGCCAAGTTGACACAGATTTGGGTAACCCGGGATGGTGGGGTGAAATAATGATGTATTGACATGGTTAAGGCTATACAACTCCCCTCACTTCTTCTCCACATCCATTTTGTATATATAAGAAAGTGTTTGAGCATGTTTAGATGATGTGGATAGGGAATATGTGTGCACCCTTACACTGTTACACTGCTGGCCAAGTTGACCCTGATTTGGGTAATCTGGGGATGGTGGGGTGAAATAATGACATGTTGACATGGTTGAGGCTGTACAATACCACTCACTTCTTTTCCACATCCATATTGTATATATAGAAAGTGTTTGAGCACACTCATATGCTGTGGATAGGGAATATGTGTGCACCCTTACACTGTTACACTGCTGGCCAACAAGTTGACCCTGATTTGGGTGACCTGGGAATGGTGGGTTGAAATAATGATGTGTTGACATGGTTGAGGCTGAACAATACCAATTACTTCCTCTCTACATCCCTATTGTATATATTGTGTTTAAGACTGTTCATATGCTGTGGAAAGGCATATGTGTGCACAATTGCACCGTTTCCCTGATGGCCATGTTGACCCTGATTTGGGTGATCTGGGGATGTCATGGTGAAATAATGACGTTTTGACATGGTTGAGGCTGTACAACTCCCCTCACTTCTTCTCCACATCCATATTGTATATATAGAAAGTGTTTGAGCACATTCATATGATGTGGATAGGGAATATGTGTGCACCCTTACACTGTTACACTGCTGGCTGAGTTGACCCAAATTTGGGTAACCTGGGGATGGGGAATGAAATAATGATGTGTTGACATGTTTTAGGCCATAGTAAAATACCACTCCTTTTTTCCATATCCACATTATATATATAGAATGTGTTTGAGCACATTCATATGCTATGGATAGGCATCTGGGTCTTTCTTACACTGCAATACTTGCCATGATGACCTGGATTTCTATAGTAATCTGGGGCAACATGGTGGCTATGAAATAATGATGTGTTGACATGTTTGAGGCCATAGTAAAATACTGCTCACTTTTTCCCACATCCATATTGTGTATAGAAAGTGTTTGGGTATGTTCATATGCTGTGGATAGACATATTGGTGACAGGGAGACCAAACTTATGAATCAGGAAGGTTGACAGCTTAACAGCTAAGTTTGTTTTGGAGGGAAAAAACTCATCAGTGCCTGTACTTTTGGGTAGGTATGTACCCATGGTGGGAACTAGTATTCTCACGTGCATTGACCCTCTTTACCTACATAGGAATCATCCAGTTGCCGTTTGACCAATTCATAAAAAACATATCTTACATGGAAAAACTCAACCACGACAAAAATGGCCAGTGGAAATGATGTTTCAGTTGGACGATGGCACTGATATTGTATGAGGGCCTTCCTTTACCCCTTGGAATTGCACCATGCAAAATTTTGTTGATTGTCGGGTAGTATTTATAGTAATATATATGGCTTGGTTTGGTACTATCATTGTCACATTTTTTGTTATTTTGATGATAGATGTGATAGTGCCGATGACATTTAGCTGCCCTCCTTTTGATGTAGCTATTGCAAAGGAAAACATCCTTGCCACATCATATGCTGCACTCCTTGCAGCAAATGTATGTGTCACTGCTGCAAGGGTGCTTTGTCATGCTTGTCCTCTTTCCTGGGCAATTGTCACAACAATGCTTCTCCTGTTTTTCTCCCATGTTGCTCTGATGGACTATCCAAGGTGACTTTTCCTCTCATGTTTCCAAAGAGCACATTATGCCTCAACAGGAACTTTGACTGGAATTGGCCTTGCCCAAACTGGCATGAAACTAATAGCATCTGAGCTAATGCTCCAGCCATTAAGCCACCTGAACAACTTTGTCATATCCCAAGTCCAGCTTGGATGCTCCACCCTCAACTTTCTTATTGCTGGACCCCTCTGACACAGATCATGTGTCAGCTCCCTCACTGCATCACCCATGTCCAACACCCTTCTTCCCAGTGTATACCAATTGAATAGCACCCAGTAAATTTTGTAGGCATTGTTCAATGCCATGTTGTATTGATGAAAAATAAGCTTTGGGAACCAATTATGAAGCCAGCTCTTACCCCCCAGATTGTAATTTGCCTCCACTCCGTTCCCCTTATCGATAAGGTGAAATGTGTTGCAATAGTGTTTTGTTTGTGCCAGGCATGGCACCTCCATCCTGTGCCTCTCCCACTTACCATCATCATCCTGCTGCTTCTGCATCATGCCCACCCCCGCTGCAAGTATTTTGGAAATTTGAGAGAGTTTTCACTATTGCGTTGTCCGACCATGCTGCAAAGCAGAGCGGCTGCATCTTGTGCTGCCAGCACACACTCTTAACATCCCCTTCTTCATCTTTGAGATATGATTGGTGACATTGGCGCCAACACAATTTGGCTGCGTCATCCCAACCATATTTACCCCCCAAACAGGATTGTAAAACTTTGGTGTCCATCCCTTTGTCCGGATGGAGCCCACCATATAATTCCGCATCCTTGCGGCCATACACTGATAAAAAGTTTTGCCATCCCCAAAATTTTGAAGCATCCACTCAAAACTCAAAGATGTGATGGAATTTAAGGTCTCCCTGCTCATCCATGAACCCCATCAGCACCTCCACTGTCACATTTGGTTAAAATTTCTCAAACCCATGATTGGGAATTGGCTGAACATCTCATCTCCTATTGCCATTGATGTGCATCATCCAATCCTTTGGTGATGACTTTTCATACCTCCTCTGCTCATTGCCATTGACATCTGCATCCACATTCACATCCACATCACCATCCTTGACACTCAATTAGAAACTAACATGGTTGATTGTCATTTTTTTAGTACAGCTTTTATTGTTGCATGTGGTCGCCAGTCCCCTCCTCCTCTTTGTCATTTTCTTTGTCATCATCTTTCTCACCCTTTTTCTGTCTTCATTGCTCTCTTTGTCATCATCATTGTTTTGTCTTCCCAAATTCATCATAATTGTTGCTGTCATCATTGGTGTCATCATCATTGTTGACTGCACCATTCACATATTCTCATCATTGCCCATCCCCACAGGCATGCGGGAGGGGGATCCTGTGAAGATAGCCATGATATCTGGTTGATGATGTCATGGCATGGCGACTCGCACCATCTTGTCATCCGGATTGCCCGGACAGAATTAGGTAGACAGTAGCGGATAAAGCCAGGTTGCTCCATGTCTATGTAGGTAAGGACGGATTCGTAGAGCATACTATAGCAATGATTGTGGCTGCCAAGCTGTACTTCAAAGTAGTATGCTCACAGTTTGTTGAAATTTATCGACACAATTTGGCCAGGATTGAGATGGCTGTTGTTGTAGGTAGGCCACCATCTGTTCGGGATGATCAGCTGGAGGCCCACTAATGACTTGGCCCATTCTGGGTTGATGGGGATGTGATTGATGCTGAGGGGGGAGGTGTGGGGCATGGGATTAGTAGTTGGCTTGGAAGTAGTTGGGTGGCATGATTTGTGAGTTGTGGTGACATCACACGTCTTTCTTTTGTTTCTGGTACAAATCTACATACAACAATCAACCCAAAAATTTTGGTCTTAGCTAGTGCATAAATGGCATGTGAAGATGCTCTTTCAATGTCATTGTTCTCACAAGCTTTGTAACAGCTGCCATAAATGGTGAATTAGCTGATGTTCTTGTGCTTTCCATGAACTATCTAACTCTGTGAACGGATAAAAAATTGGCAAAAACTACAATTTTACGTAGATATTAAAACAAGAGGACAGTGGTGACTTTCCATAGCTGTTGAGGGCAGGAGAAAAACTCGTACTTTTTAGTAGGTACATACAAGATTACTATGTAGGAATAGTACAATAAGTTCTACCTAAAAAAACTTTGCATGTCAAAATAGAAAAACTCGTACTTTTTGGTACGTAGGAATAGTACAATAAGTTCAACCTAAAAACTTGGCGCATCAAAATCTACCGTACAACACAACTCACAAATGGAGAATTTTAACCAGCGCAAAAAATTTGTGGCAAAAAGTTCTTTGTACGTCATCGATGCAAAGCGCATTGCAAAATTTGGAAAATACCACGTGATAGCTGAGAGGTTTGTGTGCATTCAATGTGCCATAAAATTCTGTGAGTGGACAAAAATTTGCTGAGAAATGATACTATGTAACTACTGTAGAAATTGGACGCTCATGAGCATCCATTCTGTTAAGCTTTTAAGGCAGATGCCAAAAAAGACATTGAGGTATAGTTGCTGTTGAGGCTCTTCAACTCCAGTTCTTGCAGACTGCATCTCACATCCATCTTAAATATATATTGTGTGTTTGAGCAGTTGTGAATGCAGTCAGCAATCATTTGAGTGCACCCTTACAACAAGGTACGAATTTAGACCAAGTTTTGCAACAGGGTGTTTTAGGCATGGGGTGTCGCTTTATACCTCCATTGTAGTAAAAGTAGATAGAGGACCTCATAACTCATTCCTTTGTCCAATTAGGCTTTAAAGATATGTACATCTTGACCTGACAGTCAGATCACTTATTGGGACTGTCAGGATTGGACTACATCTTGGTTGTCAATGCATGCCCATTCTGACCTAGTTTGGACTAAGGTTCCTGATAACTACTGATGATTCACATAACCATTGACAATATCATTGTCATTTTTATTTCAATTCTGTTGAAACTTCAGTGAAGACCAGCCAACATGCCAAAGAATGATAAGGTGTGGGAGAAAAAGGTCACAATGGCCACGAATGCTCTCATGTGCTTCACTGGAATGAAGGTTCATGAGGCAATGGATTATGCGCAATTTTTGAAGAAAGAGATCAATGATGTGAACTTACATTGTATCGAGTCACGTCGGCTTTTCAGAGCCAGGGAGGCCACTGCCCCTCCCAAGAACATTATTCTTAGAACTGATACATTGTTGGAGGTGTTGTCTCTGTCCATGGACGCTGACATTGCAGGAATGAACGTGATGACATGCATCCCAATTGCTGACATCATTCCTCCTCCGAGACATAACAAGCAGAGAATGACCATGTGCACATTGGAGAATAAGCGCATTGAGGATATGAAGCAAAAGAATCATAAATCAGATGCTCACAAGGAGGCCAGGCATCTCTATATGCAGGAGAAGGCCAAACTGGATGGGCTATCTCTCTGGCAAGTCCAAGAAAAAATTATAACAAATTCAGTGAACATTCATTACTCGACAAACTGCCGTTATGCTAACAAGGGTCTTGTGGGTGCCTTGCCCAAGTAGATGGGACCACCCGGCCATATTTCAAAGGCTAACTACAAAATTCTTTGTGCCACACTATCATGATTTATCCCAATGAATCAGATGAATGCCCCTGCTGGAGACAATACATGTACAAATTTGATAGTAACCCTCATGAAGACAATGGGAATCACATCAACTGAGGCAGACAAACTCCTTTCTTGGCTCCTTCAGATACTGCCAAAGAAACGATGGATGCCAAGAAATTGAACTGTCTGAGGACTTTCGTATCCATTGGACAATGTTCCAAAACATCGACCTTTGGTTTGACAACTGGGAATTATTTTTGGTAGCTCACGGTTTTGGAAAAATCAATGACAAGGGTGAACTTGCTCTTGAGGACTTTGCAGCATCTCATATCATCAATATGGATGCGACCTTCATCTTGCTCTATGGGAGCAATGGGAATCAAGGAGGATGGCCTAGTGTGACATTTTATGATAAACGATTTCCTCAGCTTGGGAAGGCCATGTTGATGTTGGCGCTCATGACCACTATGATAAATGGCAGCAATGCTGTGGGGAACCACTCCCCTCCCTTTTCCAATTCCAAACCTTGGCACAGGTTGCTGAGGCAGAATTCATCCAAATTGAATGCATTTGGTACATGCGTGATGTGGTAGCATGTTTCGGTCATGACGACAAGCAGTCATTTCCAATTTCCCTTGGGTTGAACTCGAAGGGGGGGATGGATGGTGAAGAATTTTATGAATACATCATAAAATCCATCATGCATCTGTTCCCCAACACCGCTCCTATGGTAGGCAGGTGGGTAGTATCAAATGTGATGGCAGGCCAGGTCATTTAAATGACAAGCTTCTTGCCTATCTTCATTTTCACAGGTTCCTCCTCTATCCTGGCATTCCTAATACAACCATCATCACCCAAGAGACAGACCAGAGCTAAGGTTCGTTTCAGTCTAAGCTCAGGACAAACCTTCAAGTCTTGATCGACGAATGCCTTCATACTGAGAAGGCGACTACTCTAGCGCCTTGGATTGTTGGTCTCATTGTCTTTGGTGGAGAGGATCCCAAGATTGGATGAGTAGAGGGGTCAGCATTCCAGGAGGGCTTTAGCATCACACAAAACCTAAACGAATGGGCCAAAGTGGGAGCGGTGTCACTCACCAGGGCTTGCCTCAAGAACCCCAAAGTTTGTCGATCAATCGGCGATGGTACAAATGAGCAGCAAGCAACGGCACTGCTCATTCAAAAGCATAATGCTATGGCATTCACCGCACTAACTCTTGCCAGCCACAATGGTGACGTCATGAAGCTCTCCCTCAAGCCCACTGCAAGCACAAGAGTCATCACTGTAGCCCACATTCAGGCTTGGATTGAGCTGCTGAGTCAGGCAAGGAGTCATGGCAACATCTATGCTGTGATGGGGGGGGGGCATTTGACTAGCAACGATATGTTCAAAAGTATCACCCTGAAGCAGCAAAAGGTTTTGCGAGAGAAGCTCGCCAAGGACAAGAAGGTGAGGGAACGATTGGAGCGAACAGAATTCAATGCATTAGATATTATTAAGAGGAGGGGTGGCAATCCAAGCAAGCTGACTTTGGGTGACTTGACAACCCTCCTTACTTAGCACAGGGTGCCTAAGGTGGGAGAGTTGAACAAGGAAGAAAAGCTGGCAAAGTGGGGGAGGATTCTGACCTCAATGAAGCCGCCACCATTGTATGAGAAATGGACAAACAAAGATGAGGTGATGTTGGAAAAAGCACAGTCAGACAATGTCGACATGGCACACACAGCCTTGGGGCACATAGTGGTGCTCAAGAAGAAGGACCTGTTGTTGACTGTGCTTGAGATGTCACAGGAGGAGTTCAATCAATTGTTGGCAGCAAAAAATGAGGCGACAACGGTGGCGGGGATTGGGGGGGGGGTTGAAACCATCGGAGAATACGATGGGGGAATGAATGATAATGTGTCCATATATGAAAGGGAATGCGACCCGATGAATGTATCAATTGAGGCTCGGTCAGAGGAGGATGCAGAGGGGGTTTAAGGGGATTATTTAGGGGATTAGGTGTTATTTATAAGTAATTATATAGTGATCCATCATGAAACAAAATAGGCATGTGCACGGTGGTCGGGGTAGCAGCAGCTCGTGCCACCGATGGAAGACACCAAAGCTGAGTGTAGGCAACATCACCCATGGTGTGGGGGTGATATATGGGCACTCGGATGGGGCATCAAAGGGTCATAGACGATGGTATGGGCCGAAGCCGCTAACCACCATGGTGCAGCTGAATGTTGGTCCATAGATGCAACAGCAGCCACAATTTGGACCGCGAAAGTATCGTAGAAGTATGGTACAAAACTATGTACTCAACATAAATCAAAATAGAGGTGTTTCTAAACTCGGTCTAAGCTCGCAAGACCCATGAAATTGGGAAAAATACTGTATTAGGTATTTATTTTTTTTTTAATTGGGAGTGCGTGGAAAATATAGCTCGTGAATTAGTATGGATTCCTCAGTACTTGTTTTAGCGATTCGCATTAAAAAGATTTCGGCCAAAAAAGCGAGCTACATACTGCAATATCGTTCGCTATGTTTTTGGGAGAGGTGGTGTGGGGGTGATGCCTGCCCTGTGAGCCGCGCCGGGCCATGAACAAAAAAAAGGGATAAATAATCTGCGTCGTCGTCTATGATATACTTTTCTACTACATCATCTGTCAAGAGGGAGAGAGGGTTCACAACAACAGCCGGAGCCGCAATTCCAGAGTGGTAATAACGACATGTCTAACGCCTTCGGCGGCTTCCTCCACACCTCCCCCCTATCGAACCTAACGTCCTCGACCTCACGCCCACCGGATCCCCACTCGGCCCTCGCGTCGAACTGCGTCCGCGATCACCTCGGACCGATCGTGCAGACCGTCGCCGACGCCCTGCACTCCCGCGGACCGAGCACGTTGTCGGAATTGATATCGACGATACGCCATCGATGCCTCAGGGAATACAATCCCGAGAGGGGGAAGTTGGTCGACTCGCTCAATTCGCGCCGTCGACGGCGCGGCGTCGGCTGGGCGGGGGTCGTCGTCGACAATAACGGCGATGGCGATGATAACGACAACGATAACCGTCATCGACATTACCACGGGGTCAGGGCGAGCATGAACAAGGCGCGCGGTCCGGAATCGGCGGGTTACGTCACCGACCCGTCCCAAATACGTGCGGCGCTCATCGTTTTGCTCCATCACTCCCTCGTCGATTTCTCCTCCTCCTCCTCCTCGTCGTCGTCGTCGTCGTCTTCCTCGTCCACTTCCGGCATTTTGGGGAGAGGGGGGGAACAGCGGGATCAGGGACAGGCGATGACGACTCATTACACCTACTCCTTCTTACCGGAGAGGGCGAGGCTGCTAATGAGACACTCGAGGTACGTCTCGCACGCACGCGACGTCATGGACGAATACGCCTCGGACGTGGTGGAGTGCCTATTGCTCAACGGCAGGATGACGGCCGAGGACGCCATATCGTGCGCGTGGGGGGCGGCCACTCGGAGGACGAGGAAGAAAGCGGGGTCGTCTCAAATCGTTGAGGATGACGCCGGGGGAGACGACGACCATCACAACGACGACCATCACGACCACGAGTACAACAACGGGGGATTGAAAGGAGACGTTGGCGGGAGAATGGGGGACGATGACCTACTGCGGGGCATCGTGAATGCGTTTCGCTTGCTCGTGGAGGGGGGATACGTCGAAATGGTGAAACCCATCGCGACGAACGGCGACCTGGAGGACACTATGCGTAAGAGGAAGGCGGACGACTCGAACAACGATGGAATACGCGGGGGAGAGTTTGAGTTCATCCTTGGTGAGGATGGGACCATCGTCGGCGGCGGTGGCGAGGAAAACGTGAACGTCAACAATAACAAGAGGAGGCGTACCAACGATGGGACCTCGATATCAAGGTCGGTGAAGGAGGAGCACGGTGTTGACGCCGTCGCATTTCATCGCGATGGAGATGCCGGCAACGGTGGCATTCATGATGACGACGGCGGCGATCGACGCGGACCGAAGACTTTCGACGAGAAAACCAACAATTTCCATAATTATCATCCACGTATCCTGTCCCACCTCTCGAGGCAACGTAGGCTCGTGCCGCACGGCTCGGTCTATCGCGTGAACGCGCCAATGTTCCACGCTTCCCTCCGCGCGTTGGCCATAAGTCGCCTAGCGTCGGAGATGTACCCCGACGAGGATGGCGGCGTCGTCGCCAACACCAACGAATCGGGGGGGGGCGGCAACATCATCCCGAGGCACGTGGGTGCAATCGTGTATGCCGCGCTCGTCCACGCGGCTCGTCGGGAATACGCCCCAATTAATCGCATCGTTGGCATCAACGAGTCCGAGGAGGATAGGCACAATCGGATGGCGAATTTGGGAACGTTCGGCCCGTCCGATATAATACCGTACCTGCCATCGGACGTCGCCAAGTCGCTCCAATCCCGCATAGGCGGAATACATCAGAACCTATCGACGATGCTCGTGCGGATGTCGAAATTGCAATTTCCGCCGATACTCACCGAGGTGGAGGAGGCCATCGGTCATCCCGGGGGGGGGAAGTTCGAGGTTTGCACCCGTCAGCTCCTGCGTCGCATGCGCGATCGAGTACAGCATCGAGTGCTGTCGTCACACCACGGCATCGTCGCCGCTCGCATCGTGTCGATACTGCGGAATAGAGGACACTGCGAGTCGGATACGGTCGCCGAGGACGCGATGGTCCCCGCCAGGGAGGCGAGGGAGGTCCTCCATCGTCTGCATCGTGATCGATACGTCGACCTATTCGACATGCACGTGACGAAGACTCACAATACCGGCACGGCCATTTTCCTTTGGCACGCCGTGCCGTCCCGTCTATCGAAGACCGTGACGGACAACGTGTGCACGGCGTTGCTGAACCTACGCCTACGAAGACAGCACGAGGTGGAGGTCGGGAAGGATTGGATGGACAGGGCCAATGATTCGGGATCGACGGAGGAGAATTTTCACGAGGGGGACAAGAGGAAATTCGCGATGTTTTGCATGGGACTAGATAGGTTGGATCTCATCATTCTCAGTTTGGACGAGACGCTCATGGTGCTCAAGGACTTTTAACTTTCCGAGTCCGACATTCGGCAACATCGATGATATGTAGTTCTCTGGGGCTTTCAATCTAGTATATAAGATCTAAGTAGATTTTAGTACAATATATACTATGACATCTCTACGACCAATTCTTCTCTGTGAATTGTTTCATTCAAAGGTTGAATAAATTTTTGGAAATCAGGGACCCACCGTCAAGGAATAGAGTCGATGGGTATTTTCGACTGACCTCGCTGCTAAAACCGTGTTTCAGTATCACGGCCCCATCCTTCCCGAACGCCCTGCCGTATTTCTCCACCTGCCTCCCAACGGCCTTCTTCGTGAAGTATGAATTCTGCTTCAGTCCTGAGGCGTAGAAACTCTTAAATTCGATCCACCTAACCCGCCTGCCATGTATGTATAGGTCATCTACGAGGAGGCAATCCGGCGTCCCCCTTTCGTCGCATCCGTGGAATTTCAATGCATCCTCGGTAATGTACCTCACGCCGCATCCGTCCAGGAAGTCGTATATCGTCCTCTCCCATTCGCCGGCGGCCTCGTCCGCGTGGGCGTCGTTATATCCAACCACATCGTGCCCCCTCGCGATTTTCAGTTCGTTGACCTCCCATTCCGATAGGTATTCCCTCGTGGAGTCATCCCCGTTGATTATCGACCTGACGATGCGCCCCGCGGCGGGACTCTTCCCGTCGAGGCCGGTGAATTCCGGATGCGCACTCAGCACCCTCGGGGCCAATAATGCGCGAAGGATGCTCACCGGGGGCAGATCGTACGCTTGCGATATATCCAATATCGGACGTTGCCTGACCTCGAAGTCCATCCTTATCCTTCTCATCGTGGATTCGTCCCTCAGCCTATGCGCGCCGCATTTTAGGACCTTGCATATCATGAGCTGCCTCCGTATGGACGACGCCTGATCGAAATCCATACCGAGTTCCGCGCATTCCAGCTCGACCTCGACCGCCCTACTCCCGCACAGGGGTCCGAATTCGCCCCGTCGCAATAACGCGCCGGACATGAGCAGTCTAACCTCCCTCTGGATCGGGACGGGATATGCACGGGACCAATGGATCGTACGCCCGCGACCGCCGTCGGCGCCGGGAGTTGGACGATAGACGCCATCGTCGAACAGGCCGCTGGGAATAGGGTCCGGGGGGTTCGTGTAGCCGTTCGTTATCGTCGGCACGGAGAGGCATGCGAGTAGAATGCCCTTCCAATATGCCGCCGCCATTGTTGTGCGGTTTATTATTATCACAATTGCTAGCTATGATGTAATGTAATTTTGTATACTGTTGTCGCGCTCGACGGCCGGCCTCCTTCACTCACTTCCTTGCAAGCTGTTCGAGCAGATGGCATCACATTACTTTCTCGGTATACGAGTCAAAAAACATTTCTCACAACACAAATACGGTGTATTTATAACCCGCATTGACCTAGAGCCAAGCTAAATGGCAGGGTTAACAATGGAATCGCACGATTACAAGGATAACCCAGTAAAGTATAGGCCCTGGGCCGTCTTATCCCCGCTCGTCCTGTTTGGGGTGCATTCCGTTATCCCTTTTTGCTTTGGGCGATGTTGGGCACTCGGAGCTAGGGTTTATGTGAAAAAAATCCTGTTCCAGTTGTAAATAGTACGCCTACCTATAAAAGTGGGGCAACACTAACAAAAAAATTTACACACCTTTCTCTGTCCGCATACATGTTCACATGACACATCCATCGCGTCTCCCCCCAACACTTGAATCGAGGCCCCATGGCATCCTCCCCCGAAGGGCACGAGGATGCACTGGCGCAAACTGCTGGGCGCATGCCATCATCGCTGCAGCGTCGGAGATGAGCCTCACTGACGATGTCGTCGCCAATGCTGCTGTTGCCAATAACACAATCATCACCACTGCCAATGTCACAGCCATCAATGCCGCCAACGCCACCCTATCCGCTCCCCTCAACAGCATGTCAAAAAAAAGGCGAGTAAAATAATTCATTTATTTTATTCACAGCTCCCAACAACATATAAAATCAATTCCCCTCCGCTGCCATCGCCATCCTCCGTAATTCCCCATTGTCTGCCATCAGGTGAGTTTTGATGGTGGTGATGATTGGTCTTGGGGGCAGGGTACCCCGGGCCCTTGGCTATCCCCCCTGTTGTTGCTACCACCGCTGGCTTTCTCCATCATTGCCGCCATCACCGCCGCATTTCCGATGTGTGTTTTCTGTTGGTTTTCCCATAAAATGGTATCGATGGCAGATACTGCTGACGATTCTGTGATCAAGGACACAGGATGCTTAGGCTGGAGCTGGTTGCATTGGGCGAAGACCTGGCGAGGTGTGACGGGGTGATGTCCTTGCCCTGACAATGAAGAAGACAGCGGCTGGCGGTTGCTCCCCCGTCAGCTGTCCCCCTGCGTCTTTTGTGTCTTCCGCAACATCATTATGGCTGATCCTCCTGGAGTGTTCGGGGGTGGGGCGAGTTGCGCTTGTGAGCGGTGTGGCAATGGCTGCTGCGGATCTGACAATGACAATGAGATGGTCTTGGCCGACCAATGGTGGTGGTGTGTGGCGCATTGTGCCCCGCCCAGATGGGCTAAATGTCCTTGCAGATAGAGCATAAACTAACAGCACTACTTTAAATAGAATTCAATCAATTCGCAGGTAGCCGTGAGTGCGGACTACCACGGTGTATGATGGTCTGGAAATTCTCTGCGCATTAGCTCCGACTATGGGGTTACGCTCATGTGTACATAATAGGAGGAGTATCACTCCTCTCCCTCTCCGTGGCTGCGAAGGCGACCCAAGGGGATTTCTTCCCTCATATCTTTCTTGTCATAATAGCTAGTCGCCTGACTGGCGTCCTGTATAGGACATACTCTGTCTTTCTTGTAATCTCTTTTGAATCTCAAATTCGGAGGAGTGCAAAACAATTATTGGCGTCGAGCCAAAAAGTTCCCTCTCCATCTAGACGAGTGCGAGATGCACGTAAAAGTGCCTTTAAATGCATCCATTGTTGTTTTTGTTCGAGCCCTCAACAAGCAAACTCCACTATCCTTGTAAACCTGGA
>JALLPB010000808.1:0-12810 GCA_036939975.1 Cyclostephanos tholiformis | reverse complement strand
AAAGCTTCGCAGTACGATACACATGACCGAATTTTTTTTATTTTTTTATGCGTATGCGTATACGCTCAAAGAAATCACAGCCTTAGCACTGATGTTGATTCTCCTCTTCTGCATCCGCATTCCGCCCATGCAGCACAGAGAGGATGAACTTTTTCCAAAACATTAGAAATCACATCAGCATCAGTGGCAATAGTGGATGTTCTGATGCGCTCTCAGTGTCGGACGATGCAAAAATTAACACAGCTCCTTACATTCGACGCGCCCACCACGCCGGCTCGTGGTACTCCTCTGATCCTATCGTATTGGACAGTTTGCTGACCAAATTCTTGACCGATGCCAGGGATGATAAAGATGGCGACGACTCCGCTCCTGCATCGGCTTTGGGTATTGGTCGGGGGATACCGAATGCATGCATTTCGCCCCACGCCGGATTTCAGTATTCCGGTGCCACGGCGGCATACTCCTATTTGGCTCTCGCGGAGGCGATTCGGAATAATCCGCTTTTGGGTACGGTGTTAGTTGTGAGTCGCGCGACAGGCGTTTCTGCCTCTCATCCCGTATGAATCTTGTTTGCTGCGCGCTGATTTTGTTTTGTCAGATCCACCCGTCGCATCATTTATACATGGATGGCTGTGCAGTGTCAGGTGAGACAAATACAAACGAACTACTTTCTTATTCCTTGTTACGTTCTGATCACACAGACTTCTGATAGGCACAGCATTTCTCTCTCTTTTCCCACGCATGCATTTATAACGGGCATGTCAAGGCGCTTCCAAAATAGAAACGCCATTAGGAAATTTGACTGTGGATGTCAATCTTAGAGCGCAATTACTATTAACGAAGAAATTCGGTATAATGGAACAAAGTGTTGACGAAGAAGAGCATTCGGGAGAGATGCAATACCCATACATTCGAAAAATCATCAATGATGCGAAGGAGATCAATGGAAAGCAGTACGATATCAAAGTGTTGCCCATAATGGTAGGGTCCATCGGAATGAGCAAAGAAGAGTCTATCGGCAAGCTGTTATCTCCATTTTTATCCGACCGAAGTGTTTTCACGGTGATATCATCAGATTTTTGTCATTGTGAGTGCAATGTAATGTATCATGTCGTATCTTCTGAACAAACAGTTCGCCTTACCTCTCTTTTTGAACGCCTTATCAATACAAAAAATAATGCAGGGGGTAGGCGATTCAGATACACACCTCAGCCAACGGAAGCGAATGAGACAATCAATGAAATATACGAGTTCATCGAATACTTGGATAGAAAGGGTATGTATCTTATCGAAATGCAACGCCCCGGGGCCTTTTCAGATTATCTACGCGAGTATTCAAATACGATCTGTGGCCGACATCCGATATCAGTTTGGTTGCACTCTATTCGAGAGTCTGTCTGGGTACATGACGTTCGGTTCGTCAAATATGCGCAATCCAAAAAGGCTCGATCAACCAGAGATCATAGTGTAAGTTATGCTGGAGCGGTGTGTAGAGTTATCAACGCGTCACAAACTCCAAAATGACACACGATGGATGGTCGTTTAGGCCAAAATGGGAATTGAATTGGACAACTTGGGACAGGAGAATGGGTATCTCTACAAAGATGGCGAGGGAGGTCTCTTTCCGGTGTTTTACAGTGCAAAAGATCTGTAGGTGGCGAATTTTAGTGGCAGTTGTTTTTGTCAAGGGAGAGCAAACATTAGAGGTGCTGGAGGATTTTATCGTTATTGTTCTCATGTATTTTTGTTATAATGCATACATGCCAGGGGTTTAGCCAAAACGTAGGGGACTTCCTACAGTAGTTTAGCCAAAATATTTTATCTCTATTCCAATAATATTTAGGTTTGCTATGTATTTTTTAAGCTAGATGGCCCCACGGTGAATATTAGTGTTGAGGGATATTTGTGGTTTAGACCATTTTCTTTGGCCGAACTACTACTACTAATTCCTTGCTAGGTACAATCCTTTGTGTGGATAGAAGAAATTACATCGGCGAGGCATGCCCCATTGGTGAGAGAGCAATACTAAATCTCATATCTCATCTGCCAGACAAAAATACACCTAAAAGCGCCCCTGCTGCTGCCGCCGATTCATTGCCCATCCCCCCTGCCAGCTTCCGTAACGCTCCCCCCTGGCTTTCCCTTTTGCCATCATGATGGGCAATCACCAGCAGGACGAGGAAATGATGGGCGATCAACCCCAACAAGATGAGGAGGAGGCTTCGACTCCTGCGACGATGCGTCAGAGCAAAATCGTGAAAGAAATTATGGGTAAAGTAGTCGCCAAAAAATCGTCAATGAATTATGCTCGTCAGAATGCTGCATTTGCCTTGTTTGTTTATGAGAAAAATGAAGAGTTAAGGGGTCACCTGTTGGAGTCGTGGTTTGTTGAATGGCTTGCAGCATTCGCAATGCTCACAGAAAAAAAATATGTGCAAGAATGTCTCCTGGCATGCAGCCCGGAGGACAATAACTGTCCTTTTATATTGTCAAATCTCACATTCGCCCATTTTAGTAATTTTCTCTCAACGCGAACCAGGAGTAGAGGGAAAAATAAAGGCCAGCCAAATTCGTTGGGGGTTTCCTCATACGATATGGCAAAGAGTGCACTCGTTCATCTTTATCGGATGAGCAAGTATGATATTCCTGCTGAATTTGCTGATAACCTAAAGATTTTAATGAAGGGGATGAAGCAACACGTTGCAGCAAAAAAATGTAGGATGGGGACAGCAGAATCATCGGGAAGAAAAAGATGGATTTTAAGGTTTACGAAAAAATTTGTGAGCTGTTTATGCCGGAGGAGGGTGAGGAATATATATTTGCCCGTTGTTTTTTGACATTGGAATGGAACTTGATGGCAAGGTCCGAGAGCATTGTGCATGCTCATTTTTTCCACATCACGTGGGAAGACGATTGCTTGGCTTTTCGTTTTGCAAAAAGCAAAATGGATCAGACGGGGAGAAACAGTGATCAGGTTTGGCATGTCTATGCCACACCAAACAATCCTTATGTTTGCCCTGTTCTTGCCCTTGCAACATATATTTTTGCCAATCCCAGTCTCACAAATGTTGAGAACTTCACCGAGGCTGACAGGGAGGGCAATGTTTCTGGTCGTCTTTTCCCCGGGGGTGATCAATATGGGCGGTTCATGGATTGCCTCCGCCGAGTTGTTGAGAAAAATCAGGGTGTGTTTCTTGCACTTGGAATTTGCCCCGGTGATTTGGGATCACATTCCACGTGGAAGGGGACATGCAGCTTTGCCATGGTGAGAAGCACAGTCTGCCCACCAATGGTCTCCATTTGCTTATGGGCAATGTGGAGTATGGGGTTGGTAAAGGAGTGCTACCTCCAGTTTGAAAAAGCCGGCGACCAGTACCTGGGACGGATAGTGTCTGGGCTTGAAGTCAATGATGTTTCCTTTGCTATTTCACCGCCCTATTTTGAATGTGGTGACAATGAAGATGACGTAAAGGAAAAGATTTTGAATCTGCTCAAAGAGTTCATGGTAGGGGGGCATGGGATTTGAGGTGAAATATTTCAGTTGCTTTATTTTTGCTTCACATCACTGTGTTATCATTTCAATTTTTTGGTTGAGGTTTTGCCCAAGCAAAATAAATTGCAGGCATCACCCTTCTTTACACACATCCCTAATTATGCATGAGAGGACAGTTCAGTTCCCCTGGAACAAGATGGATTCCATATCTTCGTTCATGGGATTGCCACCTCACGTTTCAATTCTTGCCCATGAAAGCCTGAAGGTGGCACTTGAGGAGGCTAAGGATTCCATCATTGGCAGGGTGAAGGCTGATCTTGATGGATGGCGGCTGGGGTCATAAAGCTATTTTGATAAAGAGGAAATAATTCAGAAGATGGGAGAGCTACACGGTGAACTGCTCCGGCGTGTGGAGGTAGTTGGTCAAAGGTCAGCTATGCTGGTGGTCCTGAGGTGATAGTGGGGGTTTGGACAGTGTGTTGTAATTGAGTATTGAGTGTTGAGGCATCTACTTCTATCACTATTGATGAAGAAGGTAGTGGGAAAAAATATCAGTACTTTTATTCCTCAGGTGCCATGTCACGGGTTCCAGTTGACTTTGTTTTCCCAAAAATGTCTTTAATGACACTAATCACAAGTTGGTTCTGCAGCAACGAGAGTATGAAAATGGTTCCATTCAAGCTTCTGATGGCAACAAAGATCAAGAATACAAAGGAGCACTATAAGTTGTCACAGATGAAAACACTTATGCTAGTAGTGGGGATTGCAGTGAAGTGGGTCGGAACATGGGCTACTCTTGCTTGGAGAGGTGCTTGGGATGTAGGGTCAGCTGTGAGGCTATTTGAGAGTGTTCACCATTTTTTTAGGTATCCATCAAAGATCAAATGTCAGAATGCTCAGATTAGCTGGTAGACTGTGTACAACCTTTTCAAAGCACATGGGAAAGTATTTGCAACTGATTTAGATTGACTTTTTGATGGCTCAGGATGTTAGAATAGCTCAGTCGGCTCGGGATGTTAGAAAATCTATGGGGAGTGATCACAGCTTGGTCGACTTGTACAGAGTTGTGGGGTGTGTTTGACAATGTTTTATGGTGATGGGGATTGTATCATGACACATTGGGGAGGGTTAGGGCCATGACAAGAAGTACAATAAAAATTAAACTAACATTAGATAAGGTATAAGATAAAATAAACTATCAAGTAGTATTCACCTTAGTCAAATTAGTACACTAGTCTCTATCCTACTTGTAAACCAACTGCAGTCTTTATTTTTTATCGTACGGTTACACTACGTGACTGAACCAACAAAAAAGGGGAAGAGTAGAAGAGTGAGAAAAAACTCCTATTGTTTAGTCTGGGCAGATGCTTTTTTTCAAGGTACTACCTACAATTTCATTTTCTAGAGCTTCATTAGTACAATTCTATCACTTAACCCTCATGGGGCAAGTCACTATTCTTGTAGCCCTTGACCTGAGCTATCTAACCATATCCTTTCATGGTATTGGGTCCAAGATTTTGACATCTAACCATTTGATCTCCACTGGTGATCCTCATAGAGTTACTAACTCTTTTCAAGTTCAATATTGCTTGTCTCATTCTCCCCTAATTTTCCATTGACAACAATCAAAAATTACAAATAGATTGCTTATGGTCTGAAGAACCTAACCATATATTTTGATGATTTTTGCTTTCTTCCTATTTTTGCATAGGATGGTTTATAGTTTGATGGTGTCTTTGTGTGTCAAAAAAATAGGAGGAAGATGACCACCAACTCACACAATCACACAACACAACCAAGCGCCACCACACAAAACAAGCAATTTCCGCCATAATTCCCCCCCCCTGCCCTGTTGCCTCATCTTACGTCAATAATCATGTCCAAGCAGTGTCTATTCTCTGATAATCTGGAATGGTTCTACATGCACTGTGACAGCCATCATGATTCGCTCAAGTCCAAAAAAATGATAGACATGGCAATTTGGGTGCTGTGCTATGTCAAACACTTTTGATATCACGCATTACCCCTGCCTCAATGTGTGAGTCTTCCAATTTGCTCTCCTGTCATAAGAAATGTTTTGCTAACAAAAAAAATCATCAGAGCATACGTCGATCCAATTGCGTCATAGCTTATTGATCTCAAGGATGATCAGTTTGGTTTTACCGATAAGGAATTGTGGCATTCAACCACGTTAACGAGTCAATTCTGCTCAGGACCAGGAGCCGGCGTATCATTGGAAAAAAGGATGCTTCTACATAAGATAACCCTTTGACAGATCAATACATCTCATAATAACATCATCTCCAGCCAATTAAACAGTATGCAGCCAAATTGCAATGCCATTGACAAGGAATATGAGCAGACAAGCAAAAATTGCTGCAACAACTTCTGTCTTGGCAGCAGTAGACTCTAGCACTCCTCCAACAATACAACATTTGTCAGTTAACTTGGATGATTACTTTGCAACAACTGATGATGGAGAGATTATGTTACCCCCGATGGAATTGCCAAGAGATTGTAGCATGGGTGATGCAACCCTGGATACATCCTCATCGGATTGCGTTTTTCCAGATAATCATGAGAACAGAATTGTTTTCTGCCCGAAATGCATTGATATGTGTTTCATAAGAACTAAAGAGTGTGAACATGCCATCCGGTGTGTGCCTCTTAATTTACTTGGTGGATACGTCATTTTTCCATTGACAAACATGTGGCATTGTGGTTACTACAATGACAGTTTGGACAAAGCTTTCATTGCCACTCAACTTTTTTGTATTCGGACGAATTCTCCTGCTATGCCTCATTTACTGCAGGCGGATGTTGATGGTGATTATCCAATTGAGATAGACAAGTTAGATGAATCTGTGGTGTGGGAATTGAGCCAAGACTTACTAGTCTGATGGAATAAGAATTACTCTGCCGATTCTTTCTGCTCGTACCGAAATATAAATGTGAGCCAGTGGATCCAAATTGGAACAGAAAGATTGATTCTGGTGACTTATTCAAAGTTCCTCTCTTGAACAGCCTTATTGAAAATTGGAGAGGAAGTATGTCTTCCAAAAGGTAAAGATGGTGTGGCTAATGTGTAAGATGAAGGCTGGAAATGGGTTTCAGACTTGGCACAAGGATCTTGCAAACACTGATGTTGTTGCTACGATAGTTGTTAACCTTGGATCCATTGAGAAAAAGATATAAAGCTTTTACTATGGTCTGGTAATGATTTGTTACGTACATCTGGTGGAGGAGATGAAGAATCTAAGAAGATTTCTGATAAGAACGCAAGTTGTGAGCCAGATGAGATTTATGATGATGCTCATTGTGAGCAATGTTTAAGATGTGATTGGTATGCCGAGGGTAGCCTGTGCATAACCAATCCAGTGCCTTGTCTATTAATGGGATGCGACCTTAATGTGCAAGGAGAGTTCTATATTTGATTTAGGGAAAACTATTATGATACTAAAGGGGGAATCCTACTCAAATGAAGGAAAGCATCATGAAACACGGAGGATGGTGCAGACCACATGACACATGACATGTTTTAGTACACAACATATGGTTCTGGTCATGAATCAGAAGGGTTCAACTCAGAAGATTTTGAGGATGAGAAAGAGTCTTTTGCATCAGGACACATCAGTGTGGAGAGTTTGAATGTGCAATGGTTCTTTACCAGATGCAAACAGGTACATAGTGTAATGAAAAACCCCCTCGATACCATTGACCCTGCACTGTGCATGTATCAATTCATCCAGACTGTTGATGAGGAGGATAACCACCAAGTATGATTATTTGATGAGTTAAGGTGTGGTTGTCAGGCTGTTACACATGATGTCGGTTTTGTCTAGGACATCTGTAACAAAGCTATCAACTTAAAGAGTGACGCCAGTTTCACTGACAATGCAATCCATTCTTTGGCTAGTCTTGATAAAAAGGAATGAAATCCATGCTTACTAGTGGATCTGATTCGTCAGAAGAGGACAAAATGAGTGATGTAGATCTATTAGCTGAGTCAAATGAAAAAAGCATACATTTCCAGTGAGAGTATGACAGAACCAAGCTTGTCCCACGCTGTTTTTGAGGAAACTACAGTAAATATAGACTCAAATGTGTCAGTGAAGCCTCATGTAATCAATCAACAAACCTAAAAATTGGCAGAAGATCTGATGCAGAGGTTGATTTTGTGGCAACAGATCCAGCATCAACAAATACCGACAAAGGTAAACCAATACTTTAAATGCCAGGGAAGAAGACATAGATTTTTTCACTACCAATCCTGCAGAACATAATACCAATGAAGGTGAACCAGTATCTGTAAATGCCATGGAGTCAGACATATTTCCTCCAGTTTTTGATGATATTGCAAAGTGAACCTTTACACCAATTCTTCCTCTGTTAGATTGTTCGTGTGAGGTAATTGTTCCTGTGCTCCCACCAATTCCCAATGTATGGCAATGTGTGAAATGCTATGCTTACCTATCACAGTCTCAAACAAGATGTGGATGTGGTTCTTGGAAAGACAGGAAGTGCAAAACTGTCCAGAGAAAGAACAAAAGAGGACAACATGATCAGAAGAATACCCTGGTGACAAAAAAAAGCATGCACTCAGACTTCTGGGAAGAGTCTATCCGGGTTGTCACCACAGTAGATGATAATGCCTCTCTTAGTCCATTGACTCTTGACGCAACCTTGGATGATACCAATAATTTGATTAATTTGGATTCACTGGACTATCCTTGTCCACCTCCTGAGGAATGCAACACTATTACAAGAAAAGTCAATGATGATCAAGTGATGCATCTATACCTGAAGGATGACAACAATTAGGGTGATAAGGGTACATCTGATGGAGAAGGTGAGGGATATGACTTTTTACAGGGCTTTATCTCAACAATGAATGAGACTGTTCGTGAGCAAATATTGAATGCCTATAAAGAAATAGAGGAGGATGTTTTGGTGGTGAAAGTAAATGCAACTCCTTATTTATTGGAGGTAATAGGCGCAGATGATTCCACATCCCTTCACGGTGCTCCTCAGAGGTGGTCACCTCTGTGTTTTTCAAAAGAAGATTACAAAGTCCCGGCTCCAAAATTAACAATGGGAGATATATTGTTTCAGGAATAAGATAAAAGATAAATCAGAAGTCATCATCTGATTTGTTGGACAAATCTACTACCGAACTTAAAACAATTGACGCATAAGATAATCCAGGGAGTTGGAGTCAGTTTACTTTTTGTCCAGTTTTTGAAAAAAAGAGTGGATGGTATTTACATCATATGATGCCATCTGGAGCAGTTCCAGTTCCAATCAATCCCCAAACCATCAAACAAGAAATTGGAGGATATGAATTTTTTTACAAAGAATGGAAGCTTCAAGATCACACTAGAGATAACTGTAGAATGGGCACGACATGTTACAAACTATTCCCTGATGACCAAAGCATGAAGCTGAATAGGAACTACTTAATCAAGATGGGACTTAACCGTGATAGAATGCTTGAATGTGATGCCCTATTCTTCTACCCACTTCTTGTCCCAATAGTTGAAACCGAATTTTCTGGAATACAAAATGATCCAAGGATGGGATATTATGAGGTAGTGGCAGAAAACACCAACCATTATGCTAACAAGGTAAAATGTAGGAGCGGTACACGTGGTCACAAGTTTGGTCAGACAAATGCAGCTGAGTTATTTGTCTGGGACGGTATAGTTTGCCGGAATCTAAATAATGATATCCATGACTGCTGGATGATGAATCAAACTAGCACATACAACAGACATATAGCTGAGGCAATGAGCTATTGGAGGTATATCAATATCAAATCATGTCTAAAACAGAATCAGTACTGGTGTGAAACAAAGAAAGGTGAGTCTATCTTTGATCTGATGCAAAAGTATAGACTGATATGGGATGTCATGACACACAACATGAACCAGATTATTTTATTTGGAGGACTTGATGTAAGTGATGACAAAACAACTTGGGCAAATTCCAGCTATGCAGATGTCCATAGCAGACTGATGGGTAAGAAAACAGACAAGGGGGGACAACATGTCCTCCTGATTGATTCTAGGAGGAGATATCTGTATGCATGGACACCTCATCACAATTTTTTTCCTGTTAACAAACCTTTCACTGCGACCAGTCCAGCTGAGATTGTGAGGTTACTTAAAGTGATAGATCCACTAGTTAAAGGTGCAGCCAAGCCTGAAAATGATAAGAGAAGACAATATTCAGTGAGAAGGTCCATTTAACAATGGACAATTATTTTAGTGGGGACAACATTCTAAAGTATATAGGAGAAAGATGTTGGAAAGCAACGATGATGTGCAGACATGATAGATTGCCCAAAGATGTTCCGGGGCACCACTTCCACAACTTGAAGGGTAAGGCGGTGGACCTAAGGTCCAAGGTGGCACATTTTGAACAACCGATAATTGCGGTGAAAAGGGTTCCAGGGAATCAGACATGCAAAGAATACATTATGACTCACATATCATTCCAATTAATAGGTGGCACAAATATGTCTTCTGTAAATGCTTTGTCCAAGGTTGGGCCGTATGTTAGGGAGGGCAACAAAGGAAGGGGAGATCAGAAGAGACAATTGGGCATTAAAATGAATGAAGCACGTAAGACATATTTGAAAAACTACAGTGCTGTTGACAAAATTGATCAGATGCTGTTGTCTTGGGATTTATCGTACAATTCATGGATGTGGTGGCATGCCCTGATGAGACATGGAAAAGCAATAGCCATGTCAATGGCATATGAGTTGTACTTGCAATGTGCCAAGGGAGGGATTGATGAGGAATGGAAAGTTACTCCTGTTTCCGGTCCACAATTTTGGAAGAAAATGTTGCTGCAGATGGTAACCTATAGACAAAAAAACATGGCATATCCTGGGGACACACTCATGAGGGAAACGACACTAATGAATAAGACACATTGTGGGGGAGACAATAGTATAACAGTTATGACTTGTGATGATGCAACAATGAGAGTGTCCTATCACAAGTACATTGATGAGTAGACACCAAAATGTGGGAAGGAGAGTCGTCTTTGCTCGGGAGATTTTGCAGGATTGAGACAACACATAAATAGTATGGAGAATATGCATGCAGAGAGGTGTGGCATGTGTGGGAATAGTACTCACATGAAGTGTGGGCTATGCGGTGTGCATGTCTCTTTTAAAAGTGAGAAGAAGATGTACAGTCTTTCTTGTTGTGTTGATTATCTTGATGATGAGATGTATGGACTTGGAATGGAGGATTGGAGCAATATATTTCACATGCCAAAGTCCAGATACAGGCAACCAACCAAGGTGAAAATAAAGAGGAATAGAGAGTACATGCAAGGTTTGATGAGACGATATGATAAAGACGTGGAGACAACTAAGTAGAATGAAATAGTATCAGAATTAGACTAGCAGCAGTACATGAAAACATTACTAATTTACTAGTTTAAACAAACGCCTAATCCATAACAATGAGTCCTTCCACCAAATCTCCAATTTTATGGTCAATTGATTTAATCTTACGATTAAATTCGTCTCTTTCTCTTTTCCTGAATAATTAAGTCTTACCAAAACAAAGCTTCCATCTAGGATTGGAAGTAATACAATCACAGCGTGCAATATTGTTTGGTAGTTCATCCTCCAAATTTTTTCTTTGTTGTTTTAGGTAAGTAATGGCATTCAAGATTTGATTCTCCAATCCCTTCAGTTGCAATTTAAAATTGGCGGCTGACACTGCACGGGAAGAGTTGAGGAGGGTTTTGCAAATTGCCTTGACTGTGGTGGCCATCTTGCATGGTGATAGCTCATTGGTTATCATGACCATATCAGATGTCTTCATCAGTTCCAAAAAATACTTCAGGCATTCTTTTTCTAACTGAGTGAGCAGCACGGAGGGCCTCTGCTTTTGACTACAATGGTTACCCAGGGGAATGCTGTTCTTATTCCTAGCCTTGGGGGTAGGAGCATAAGAAGGAGGCCACAAGGGCTGTGAATTTTTAGAGGAGGAGGATGTGCTCATCTTCTGTAGAGCCTTCATCCTTAAGGTGGTGGATGAGGCCAATAAGGAGAGTTGTCCTGCAAAATGCGAGCGGGTAGTCACCATGATGACTATTTGTGAGATTGAGATAAGAGACAATATGTTGGACTTCATAAGACATACTTTTTGAATGATATCAATAGTTGGAGTCACTAACTTAATAAGGTCCAGCCACTAACTTAAGTGAGATTTAGTATGATATACTTTGGAGAAGAAATGGGGTACTATGCATAACATAGCGATACCAACTATCTTGATGGGCTTCCACTTCAAATACCTACCTTTCTCTAAATTCGTTTTTGTGGCAGTGCCAGATTTTTTGCCTATTTTACATGCAGCACGGAATTGACTCTATGAAATTGGCCATTCAATAACAGCACACCCCCCCTTCAGTGTCTACTTGAGCCAGCTAATCCTAGAGCAGCACTTTCCTGGGCCGAGATGCCCATCCCTCCCTTCTGATTAGTATGTTTTATTGTCGGTTTGTTAGCAGCATTTAATCAAAATATGTGCATTAATAATATGTATAACCAATTTTTTATTGAATTAACAGCACAAAATGAAAAATCTCTCAAGTTTTTTTTTGTTTTATTAAGGACCTTAGATGTATTCTTAATGCCGTTATGTCTAACCATTGTAATCCTCTAATGGTTCAGTTCATTTCTGCTATGATGCCCTCCTCAGTCTGTAAACCTGATGTGCCACTGCATCCTTCTCCATCTCAGCCTATCCTCCAATGGAACTGCCTTTGCTGCAACTACACAAACCATTCTGATATCTCTTGCACTGTATTTTGCACTTTCTCTGGTTATCTGGAGGATGAGGGTTTGAGAAAATGTGTAATGTGTTATGTTGTTCACCCACATCGAATTGATCCGTAGTGATGTAGAATCACTGTGTAAAATAACAACTCACTTTTAAACCCCACCTCCCGATTGTATTCCTATGTTTCTGTCAACTGATCCCCTTCTTCATCTTCTTCTTCACTTCTGTCTGAGTGAGTTGACATGGTTGCTGTTGCATTCTTCCTCCTCTTCACTGGAACTAGAAAGGTCCGATTCTGTCACCTTTGGATTCTTTGACTTCCATTGTTTCGCCTCCTCCACTGGTAGATGCATCTCCGCACACCTGCATTCAATGAAGTGCTGGAATAGATCATCATCCTCTTTGTCATCATTGTCAGATTCCTCAGACAAATCACCATCAACAATAGCTTTAGACACAGACCAAGCAGATGCAGCCAGAGACACTGTATCTGGATTCTGCAGCCTC
>JALLPB010000807.1:0-12956 GCA_036939975.1 Cyclostephanos tholiformis | reverse complement strand
TGGCTGTGGAGTTCCTTGTCGGCCATGGCTGCTGTTTCGCTGTTGATGATGAGTTGGTATGATGCTGGGATTTCATCTGCGGGGACTTGGCCATTCATCGATGCTGCGTTCAGGACAAGGCATTGACTGAGGCCATGCCATTTCTTGGCTTTGTCTTTTTTCTTTTTGTCCTTCTCCTTGAGGTAGGCCACGTGCTCCCTCTGAATTTCGGATTGGGCTTCCGATGCTTTGCAGGAACGCTCCATGCTAGCTCCTAGGAGCTGGAGGACTCAGACAGTCTCTTCTGGGTTGATTGGTGCCGCTGCCGCTGTTTTGAGGGTAGGCTGAATGTTCTTGAGGTGGGAGTTTGATTTGTGCGTCTTGAGATCGTCATCGTCTGGGAGGAGAAAGTAACGGGTTTCAGGAATCAAATCTTGCCCGACTGCCAGGCACCACATGATGAGCATGTTGCGGTGGGCTTCTGGGTCAGCGGTGATGAAACTGTTGTCATTCTCATGTTCCTGCACATGAAGGGTGTGGGCCGCAATTGTTGCTTGGATGATCTCAAAAGGGCAGGGGGACATGGCTTCGAGAATGGCCTTTTGGAGGAATGGGGCTGGGGTGATCATGCTGAGGCCTTTGAAGTTATGTTCTCCTTGCGTAGGGGCTTGGAGGGCACGGAGGGGGTCAGTGCCAGTGGATGCTGCCTCGATGATGTCATTCGCAGGTTGGATGCATTTGATTTGGGGTGTGATGGCCACATTGACGTCTAGGGCAACTACCTGGGCCTCAGGGCCCATCCCGATGAGGGCCGCCACTTTGTTGGTGGGATTGATGGTCATTCCCCCCAGATTTTTGATGTTGTGGAGGAAGACGACCTGCTTCTTGTTGTCCGTGACGAGGATAAGGTTGTTGTCCTCGTTGAGGTACTTCATCTTGGTGTCGATGGCAGCATCGTGGGTCATTGCTTCAGTGAATTTTGCCACGTTGCGGTCACCGATCACATTTGCGGCGGTCAATCCTCGAAGGAAGTGCATTTTCCAACAGGGGGAGAGAGGCATTGTTTGCTAGTTTTTAGTTTCTATGAAAGCTATTGGCTTGCGGGCTAGGGCGGCTTGCAACGAGGCATTGCACGGTGGGAATGATGGCAAATGGATCCGTCGAGGGTCGAGAGTTGTCGGGAGCTTGGCGACTCCGATCCCTCTTCGCGACTGAATTTGGCGTGACTCTTGTCATCCCACCATTTCCTCTTCACTCCTCGCAGCGGCCTCCAAATAACAATGAAGAGATATGTGCACTGCTGTACATTGAGGCTGGAGACCAAGTCAACTCTGGATAAATGCTTGGGGATGGAGTGTTGTTGTTGATTGGAGAGAGATAGGATTGATAAGGTAGCTGTACCTAGTAGGGTCATGGTTGAATTAAAAAATGAACAAGGAGTTGCTTTTCCTCAAGCCCAGTCTCCTCAAGATTTGGTTCAGCAGCTTCATCATGACTTTGGGTCAATGTTGTCTGGGGCATGAAGCCAAGTTTTGATCTACTAGTCTTACGGGTGTGTAAATTTCAGTAGGCTACTTTTTTGTTGTTTGGTTTGCTGTTGTTATCATTTAGGCTATCACCTATCATTTGATGAGCGGCAGGTGATATGTCAGGGGCACTGCACCAAGGAACTGTTACAGATCTGCCAGTGCCGTTCCTGGCAAGTGGCCCAATAATAGTGGCATGCACGATGGAAGGAGACTTCAAGATCATGGTGCCAAGACAAGCTCTCAGATGACCTGCTTGGAGATATTGTTGTCAACATTCCTTTTGTTCATTCATGTCTGCATTGGATGAATGGAGCAAGGTTGAGAGGAAGGCACCTAGTTCAAGGTATGGTGATTATTGCCTAATTTGCAAGGAGGTAGAGACAAGGTTGATAAAAGCCAATGGGCCTTATCACTTTTCCCACCCTAACAATGCTGTGCGATGGTTCGCTGTGGCCCTGTGGGTCCCAGGAGTCAGGATCACATTAATGAATGTATGTGATGTTGCTAAAGAATGCGGCTGCTCTGCCGGTGAGTGGAAAAGTAAGACACAGGTTATGTCTGCCCTTTGTTCTGCCATGTGGCTGGGAAACCATCACTTGTTTTTTCTTTGATTGATATTAATCAAGCATCAAGTAGTGGGGTTGATGAGGTTGGGGAGATGCAATGAGGGACATCATGAGGTGATTATTCCTCTGATGCAGGTTGCAGATCATGTGGCTCCATGGGTCCATGCTGTATTCCACACCTATAACAATTACAGCAAAAATATTTTTCATCCCATTCTGCTACTACTGCTGCTGCACGAGCTTGATAAAGGTGCACCTTCAGTTTATGACTATGATGCCAAGAGAACCCTGCATTAGCCCCACATCTTGAACAAGTTGATATCTTAGATATCGCTTGGGATGTTTCATTGCAAATTTTGCACTGGGCAAGGCAACAGTACTTTTCATCCAGCGGCAACTCCAGAAACTCAAAAATATGTTGGCAGCATTGGGACTCCCATTCTTCTAACTAAGTAGATTCCTGCAACACATCTATTGTCTACTGCTTGAGATCAACTGGCACTTCACAGTTTGCAGAATGGGTGCATTGCCTTACTAATGAATGCCCAATGTCAAACCTTTTCCCAACTCTCATTCTGTTCAATGCTGGTTATCAGAAATGATATCTAAGAAGTTGTTCACACTGCCAATAATTTCATCTTCCACATTCTTCTTGAAGTCAGACATCTCATTGCAAATAATATTTGATCAGAATTATCACCGCAACTCTCTTATTCATCATCCGGCTCATGGTGAGACAAATTTGTCCTGCAAGTGATGGAGAGGACATTATTATTGAGTGGTCCCTGACAAAATGATCGCAGATTATTGTTGCAGCGATTTCGATACTGCATCTGCTTTTGCCGTGCCTCCCTTGTGACAATCTAGCTTCAGTGTTTTTTTTGGGGAAACCCTCAAGAACTCTGCATTACAAAATAAGCACCTTGTCAGATACGCAAATTCCAGTGTGGGAGCAAATACTGTTAATTCAATCCTGGGGATAGAGGGGGGGTGGGGCGGGGTCTGGGTTTGTAAGCTGTCGTTGGTAACTATATGACAACTGCATTCGCATAATGTTGGGAGTAAACTGCAACTAGGGATGCGAATGCAGAGTTACAGCTGTTGCTATTGATTTTGCCTATTCGATACGATGCTACAAATATCACTGGAATCAGCCAAACTTCCAAAACAACAAAAGTTGTTTTCCACCCCGGTCCAAGCCCAAGTTAACAATCCTCAACG
This sequence comes from Cyclostephanos tholiformis, assembly GCA_036939975.1. Classification (NCBI taxonomy): domain Eukaryota; phylum Bacillariophyta; class Thalassiosirophyceae; order Thalassiosirales; family Thalassiosiraceae; genus Cyclostephanos; species Cyclostephanos tholiformis. The sequence continues at coordinate 9,661 of JALLPB010000807.1, read as the reverse complement.
AAAATATACGTCCGAGATTTATCATACTTTCGCAATCGTCTTCCCTCCGATCCGAGAGCATCAACCCCAAAATATTATAAAGGTTTTGACAATTGAGAATCTGGTAAATAAATCCCGAAGCGCTTCTTGATGGCCACTCTCTGTCTGCTGAATTTATCATCCGGTGAAAATCTTGCAGGGTGAGCAGATTCGGTTACCTTTCCTTCGGGATTCGATTTCTTTTCTCATTGGATGTTAAGAACCATCGTTTGTTCGTATTGTCGTTGCGTTGTGTTTACAAATAGGTTTTGTTCCATTTGATCAGGGAGATGTAGGTGGGTTGATTCCAACCGATGACGACGTGAAGACAATTTAATTGCAATTGTTCCGCGTAGTGAATGGAGTCAAACGCGTGATTTAAGTGAGAGATACGCAGCAAAAGCAATCTTGCCACATCATCACGACCGAGAGTCAACGCACCTTGAGAGTGTAAACCCTCTTGCCATTCTCGTCCAGGTAGTACATCAGATGCATCTTGACGGCTATATTTTTTTCAAAGTGATGAAGTGTTCGACGGGCGGGCGGCGGGGCGGGGTCATCGGTTTTTTTGGTTTTGGACCCAAGGTGACCACAGACAGACCTCCTCGAAGCCTCTTTTCTCCTCTTGCCATAATGTATTATTATTTTTACTGCCTCTCCTCTTTTTGTACTACCTGGTAGTAGCTGCTAAAATCGCAGCGGCCGCCACCGCCACCGCCACGCCTCACTGCTGCACACTTTCGTCTTCCCACCCCTCACCAGCAAGTCGGATCTGACTTACGGAAGGCTTGTGACATTTCGTCACACGGCAGAGGAGGAGCAGTCACAACAAATAAAATCAACGACTCCACAAACGACCATGAGCAACGTCGGGATACCCATAAAACTCCTCTATGAGGCCGAGGGGATGAAGGTTACGGTCGAGGTAAGTTTGTAACAAATTCCTTATGAGATCCATTGTTGGAATGTGGTGCGAGGTTTTGAAATGCTTGCAAAGTATCATGTGCATTGTGCCATTACATTTCTCACGGCTTTCGACTTTCACACACAAAATCTACCCCTGTGCAAATCATAAATACTTGATTTGAATTGATCAGGACGTATTTTGGATGCGTGTGACGGGCTCATATGCTATATAATACATAGCTCGCGCCCCGATGCTCCGTCGCTGAAAGTCCGAAAGCCGCAGAGAGCCCTCTCTCTCGTGAAAACCGTACGCGTTATCTCGACCTGATCTGACCAATACCCCCCCTCCNGCTCCCAAACTGCGGACCAAACACTCCAAGAATACGGCGATCGAAATCAGTAATACACTCAAAAGCAAGGGATGGATATGATTCCTTACCCTTTGAGCGATTATAATCCCCCGCCGGACAAATTGCCCTTTTCACGTGGACAACATCGACCGAACCGGCAACTCCTGGCAGACCTTCCTCCTCGTATCTCCGCATGATCGGTTTTAACTCTTCAAGCGAGCGTGGCATGAATACATATTCATGCAATATGCCTGCAATACGCTTGACAAAACACAGGAAAAAATTGCTATGATCAGAGGTCGCATATATGCATCAACCATTTCAGTTGGCGTAATGACTGTATCTAGAAGTAATCTTCTAGGTGGCCATTAATCTTTGAGCCCATGAACGGGCAAATCATGGTTGGCCAGCAGATGTAACTGACACCGGTAGTGCTGGCTATACTCCCATCCTCAGCACATAATACTGCCACTCAACGTCGGAGAGCTATCCATCGTTGTGTAAATGAATATTGTTGTCGATCTTGACAATGTGCTAATCATTGTTGCTCCCGAACTGCGGACCAAACACTCCAAGTATACGGCGATCGAAATCAGTAATACCCTCAAAGGCAAGGGATGGATGTGATTCCTTACCCTTTGAGCGATTATAATCCCCAGCCGGACAAATTGCCCTTTTCACGTGAACAACATCGACCAAACCGGCAACTCCTCATATCGCCGCATGATGGGTTTTAACTCCTCAGGCGTGCGTGGCATGAATACATATTCATGTGATATGCCTGCAATACGCTTGACAAAACACAGGAAAAAATTGCTATGATCAGAGGCGCATATATGCGTCAACGGTTTCAGTTGACGAAATGACTGAATTGTTCCACCAAGCATCGAGAGAGACCCAAGAACAAGAAGTTCCGTCTTAATCTGTAGACGATCATTAGTCCGGCAATGATGGGTCAAGCCGACCCAACCCTCCGCAATGAACCGTCCAACAATACTCGACACCATGAAAAGCGGCATACGAAACCACGACCGAAAGCTGCTCTTCGGATTTCGTGACGTATGGTCCGTCATTTCCCTCACCGATACCATACGTCCATTATGCGCACGAATTTGTTCATCCGAAAGAAACTCTTTGTAGAACGATGACGTCTCATAATCGCCTATCCTGTGAAAATACTTAGGTGACGCGCGAAGGCGCGGATTCTCCCTGCCCGTCACACTTTCCTCGTCGGAGGATGAAGGGTGCAAGAGGGGAAGACCCGGCGGAGATGAACGAAGGGGATCAAATCGATCAATTTCATCACCAGTCATCCGGCGAAGACTTTGGAAGGCCACGAAGACTGGATCGCAAATCTCCGATCGCACATCCTTGATGACTGCAGCACGGACGTCCTGATACGTGACGGAGCCTCCGGGGGAATCAAGAAGGGCATCAAGAAAGGAGTCTGTGATGGAGACTGCCGGAGGAGGGGATGATGTGGGTGGCATAAGATGTTACTATCACAGAAAAAAAACTTCCCGGCTATCCGGACGGAGCTTCCCGGGCGCCCGGGAAGAGGCTATTTCCCGGGCGCCCGGGAAGTAAATTTTGGATAGCCGGGAAGATTCTTTCCGACTTTTTCCGTTCACGTCAATTTTTGGCAAATTTTTGTCTATTCAAGGGAATATAATCAGAATTTTGGAGCCCGAATAGCCGGGAAGAAAGTCGGAGGGAAGTTTCAATCGTGGATAAAAAAAATTTATTTCCCGGCTGGCTATTTCCCAAACATAATCCCAGCCTAAAGCCAGGTATATGAGTCATTTTCCCTTTTTTATGAATGCACCACCTAAAAGCCCCCCCCCTTTGCCTCGTCCCCTGTTCACAAGTCGTCATAATCATCACCATTGCTGCCTAAATTAATGCCCGCATTCGTCGATTTTCTTCGCGAAATCTCGATACACAGATGAAGAACGGCGAGATCTACCGAGGACTGCTCATAAACGCCGAGGACACGATGAACATGACCCTGTCCGAGGTGGTGCGGACCGCACGTAACGGTCACGTATCCAAACACACCAACGTCTACCTACGCGGGAGCGGCGTTCGATTCATCGCGTTGCCCGACCTTCTCAGGAATGCCCCGGCATTCAAGAGGGTGGCAAATATGAAGGCTAAGATGGAGGCGGAGAGGGGAGGGGGCGGTGGGACGGCGGGCGGTGCGGGCGTCAAGCGAAAGCGCGATAAGTAGATAGGAGCTTTGTGGGGGCGGGAAAAAGAGAGTGCTCTTCATAGTGTTGGGGAGGGGGTAGTGGATGGAATAGCGTCGGGTTTGGGGTTGTCTACGTGTAACTTCGGTTGAGGGCACCCTTTTACTTCATATCTATTTTTAATGAAAGTCCGTAGCTTCAAATCATCACCCGGAGTTTAATACTTGGTGACCAAAGTTTGACTTGTTTTGAAAAAAAAATTAAAAAATGCGGAGGGAAGTAAACCCGTCCAGTCCAATCAGTTCGATGTATCTAGTGACAGGAGTATGTGGCGCAAGTTTAGCAACTTCACAGATTCACGCAATGAATATATATATATATTTATCTATATATATATATTCGCACAACAAGTCAAGTTCATTTATTTATATTTCTATATTGATTAAAAAAAAGAACCAACGAATGAAAATCAATTCCAACCCCTCGCCCTCTCTCTCTCTCTCTCTCCCCCTCCTCCCGCTCAAATTATATATTATTTAAACGAGTTCGATGACCGCCATCTTCGCGTTATCCCCCTGCCGGGGCATGGTCCTAAGTACCCTGGTGTACCCCCCCGCCCTATCGGCGTACCTCTCCGGCGCCGCCTCGAAGAGGGAATGGACAAGGTCCTTGTCGTAGATCCATCCCATGGCCTGTCGTCGGGCGTGCAGGTCCCCCCTCTTCCCGAGCTCGATCATGTGATCGACGTGCTTCCGAACGGCCTTGGCGCGCACGGCCGTGGTCTTGATCCGACCGTGTCGGATGATCTCGGTGGTAAGCGCGCGCAGCAGCGCCTTGCGCTGATCGGCGGGCTTGCCTAGCTTCGCGACGCGCTTGCCGTGTCGGATCATCGTTAGGGAGGTGGAGGAGGACACGGATGGCGCGGGGGAGACTCGCGTTCCGGAGAAGGAACTCGGGGAGATCGTTCCTACTTTTCCCGATATGTTGTCAAGGAGAGGAACATGAACAAAATGAAAAGGGGGGGGGGGCGGGGGATGAGTTCGGACGTTTCGAGACCCGAGCATGAAATAATGTTGCTTTGGGATGAAGAGGAAGAAGGCCCCCCCCCCATCTCCCCAGCCATACCCGAATAAAATTATTGTATGGTTAATGTAATCGATCGCTGCTACCATTTTCTTAACTCACCGAAGGCCGAGGTCCCGGCGACCAATAAAGAGCAGAGGAAAGCGGCGGTCTTCATGGCGTCGAATTATTCTCAGACCTCGTTCAAAGGGTGTTTGTGCAGCGGCGATGGGAAACCTCCACGAAACGAGGAGGGTTTTGTGGTGGGGTGACTATCATACTGATTCCTACAGACAGAGTACGAAGCGTGGAGTGCGTCACACATCACACCAATCACCCCCGCCCGGACGTGAAAAGCGTGTGGTCGTCAAGCGAAATTTTCTGCGGCTCCACATCGATTTCATCGTCGTTGAGGGGATTTCGTTAACAACATTGTCCATATCCCCACCATGAGAACATTTATTATTGTCGCCCTGATCGCCGGGGCATCTGCCTTTGGTACGTGCTCTCTCGATGGATGAGGCGGAGGTGAAAAACAAAAAAGCAAAATAATAAATAATATTGATCGTCGGGTCCAATGGCTCCACGTGGCGCGGATTGGCGTTCGAATTGGGCATCGGGGCGACGACGATATAGCGAGGTCGGTGCCAAAATCGGCCACGTAGGAGATTCCGGCAGCGAGAGGACGTCCCAGTGTAATCGCATGAACCGGGTTTGATCAACGCATGATGGGATGGATCCATTAATCCCCTCCCCCCTCACCCCCCCCCCTCCCCGTCGAGCGTCACGTAATTCACATATCATGTCCAATTTTTTTTGTCCGCTCTCTCCGTCCTTCCATTAATTTCCCCATGCAGGTACCCTGCCCGCGGCCATCACCGCACCATCGCCCCGTCGGACCACCGCGACCACCACGTCCCTGAACGAGTTCCTATCCGCCGAGGAACGCGCCGACAAGATCAGTCGGTGGTCCGAAATACGTTCCATGACGAGGGAGGAGGCATCGTCGTCCCTCTCCCCCGAGGATTTGGAGACCTACAACAACTATTACGCCGAGGTGCGCGACGGGGTGCTGAAGATGCAGGAACTCGCCAGTTTGATCATGCAGAGCGTCGACAAGGCCAAGGGCATCGCGCCGAAGACCAAGGGACAGAGGAAGAGGGATAAGTTCGCTAGGGTCCAGGCGCGAGCGGCCGGCAAGGCCGCCGCGGCCATCAAGAGTCCGAGTTAGGGACATGATGGGGAGGGAAGGGAAATGATGGTCGGATGTATCCAACCATTATTTTTCATTGAGGGGAGGGGCGTGAGGTTGCAGTTCTTGGAAAGTTAGGTGAAAGCAAAATTTGCAAGAATATAAATACTTCTTATAATAGAATCAATTCGACGAATATTTCCCTGTAGTTGTTTGGGGGTCCGTTTTAATGGTAAATTACATTAAAGCCATCGTTATATATGTCATACTTCAAGTGCGTTTCCCGCACCCCCCCCCTTTCCGATACGCTGAAATACGAATGGGGGCGAACATTTCATCATTTGCCATGCCATGGCGTCGTGTGAGTCCCTCTCAACAGCGGCAAGAGCGCGAAGCCTCGACCAGGAGATCCGAAAATGGCACGTCACTTCGATAAGTAGAACATTTTATTTGGTTTCTCGGATCGTGCATGTCCACGATTACCAGCGTATTTTAGCTCCAGAGGACGAAGTTGACGTGCACAATGATAGCGGTGCATTGCCAGGTGCGACCAAGCAACAAAACGAAACATGATTTCCGCCCCATCAATGTACCCCTTTGTGGTCAAAGAAGAAGTTTGCGGCATGATTATATCTCTGTTTTAATATATTTATGAGGCAAACTATCCGGGAAAATGAATCATAAGTAAAACGACATCGCGATATCATCCCCCTTATCCGTCTCATTTTATCTTCATGATCGTCCTGGCCTGTATGAAAACACCCACGAGGGATGCCGTTTGCAATTTCTCGTCCGTGCCAAATGCCAATCGATGCTCGACGTTGCTCATGCCATCGAGCAACACGGCCAATACCCCGGGGGGCAACTCCATCCCCAATATCGCCGTGGCGAGGTCCGTTAATATATCCGCCAATGCATAGCCCTTGATGGAACACATGCTCACCAATCCGTCGTACGCCATCTTGAAATCCAGGTTCAACAGCCATTCCAACGCCGCGTCGACGTCCCTGGGCAGCGGCGCGCCGCTCGTCAGGTATACGTTCCTCTCGTTCACGACAGCGCTCGACATGGCGGTGCTCTGGAGCAGGTTCAATACCCTCCTCATGTCCCCCCCGCTCAACGACAGTATGCTCTCTATGCCGTCCGCGGTGTAATTCACCCCCTCGGCGTCCGCCACCTCCACGAGACGAGCGCGTATCTGATCCATCCCCAACGGCGCGAAGCGAAAGCGGGTGCATCGGCTCTGCAACGCGGGTATGATCTTGCTAACGTAATTGCATATCAGGCAGAATCGCGCGTTCCTGGTGTGCTTCTCGATGATCCGACGGAGGGCGAATTGCGCGTCGGACGTCATGGCGTCGGCCTCGTCGAGTATGACGAGCTTGATGCCGCTGTTGAAGAGCTGACGGGTGCCGGCGAATTCCTTGATCTCGTTGCGCACGACGTCGATGCCGCGGGAATCGGACGCGTTGAGCTCGAGCGCCATGGACGAGTAGGCGGCGGCGGAACCGTACATCCTCTTGGCGGCGGCGACTATCGTGGACGTCTGGCGAGTTATTTTCGCGATGAGCGGCGGCGGCGGGGGGGGGGGGATGCGCGTCGTCGTCGTCGTCGTGTTCGTCGCGATGGGTATAAGTTCAACGATTATCACGGTGGTTGGTATAATATATAAACGAGGAAGAAAAAAATATATATATAATATAATATAATATACGATTGCAATCGAACCCTCCGCATCATCATCCCATCCCATCCCCCCACCACCCCACCTCCTCCCCATCCCCCCCACATTTCAAACCTCACCTTGCCCGTACCGGGCGGACCGTACAGGAGCAGGTGGGGCAAATTGTCACTGTCTATCAAACGGGTCAATATGGCCACGATGTCCTCGTGCGCCACCAGATCCTCGAGCGTCGCCGGGCGGTACTTTTCCACCCAAGGCATTTGCGCGGAGTCAATCGAGCCAACGACCTGTTTGTGCTTGATTATAACGGGAGCGGCGGCGGCGGGGGCGGCGGGGTGTGTGATAGTGTCGACGTCCATCGTATATCGTATTGCCTTTTACATGTTGTGTGTGTGTCATTGCATCGGGTTGTTTTCGTTCGTCGTCCTTCCGTCGTACGTCTCTCCTCGAAGCGAGAACTCCGTATCGCGGAAAATAACGAAGGAAACACACACATCAAAAAAAAATATTAACATTATTTTTTTACTAAAAAATATCACTCTCCATGTTTATGATAGGAAAGGAGAGTTTCGGATAATAACAACCCTCATCCGGCAACGACAACCTTAATAATGGACGCCACCTCCATCAGGGCAGTCAATCCGATCCTGAAGAAGGATCTACATTATGCGGTCGAGACGGGGGGCGGCCCGTCATCGTCATTTTCCGCAGCGATCGACGATGCATCGTCCGGCGTCGGCGGCGTGGCCCCGTCGTCCAAATCGACGAAGGATAAGAAGCATCTCGTTTGGGACGAAAATGCGATCGAAGAGCACGATCTGCTTAGGGGTACGAGGATGAAGGTGAGTCCCCCTCGATCGTATCATCGAACCCCCCGTCCCCCCCCCCGCCTGGTCGTGTGTATATTATTATCCCATTAGCCCGGAGGCGAGGTTTTTTTTTTTAGTTGTCTCGCCCGATCGATACCCCGCCGCGCTCCCCCCCTTTTTCGTAAAAATTATTGTCGATTATTCTCATGCGAAGGAACGCTCTCCCTCCCCCCTTCCCGCCACCCTCCCCTCTCGGGACGAACGGACAGATCGACGAGCCGAAGACACCCTACACGGAGTACGAGTATCACTCCGACGCCGACGGGGAATCGGTCTCGTCCGGTGGGGGGGGCGGAAACGGGGACGGCGGCGGCGGCGGCGGCGGTCGACGTCCACGATCCCCCAATGGCGCGAATCAGCCGAAATCGACGTGCCTCGCGACGCATTGGAACGACGTGTCGTCGAGGCTGCAGGCGGTGGCGGACGAGCGGGACGAGGAGCGGCGGGAGCGTCGCCCGGATACGTCGTCGTCGTCGTCGTCGTCGACCATCCCGTGGAACGCGAGCGATGGCGAGGACGAGAAGAAGAGGACGTTCGCGGACATGAGGAGGAGGCATTACAACGAGGCGGAGGAAATCAAGAGGTGGAAGGCGGAGCATGCCGATGACGACGACGATGAGGACGACGACGACGACGACGATGATGACAGTGAAGGTAAAAAAAATGTTGACGACGATGATAACATGAAGGAGTAGATGATGATCCGGACATGCCGCGAGAGGACAAATGTCGTAGGCTATTGATGAAATTAATCGAGTTTTGGTGGGACGATATGTCGTCGGCTTGGATGACATATCGGGCAAGGTAGCGCGATGCAATAAGCGTAAGATTCCCCGATATTACTTATATTACAATAACGTGCTTGTCTGATTTTTTTATTCGTCGTTCGAGTTTGGAAAATGCACTGATGCGCATCGTACAACAACGGTACAACTAACGGTACTAACAATATGCAATTTTTAATGTAGATTGTTAGGTCGTGAGGAACAAGTTGAGCAATCCCCTCAGGTACATGATAATCTCATTGGCGCCGAGCTTGCTCTCCCCGTATATACGATCCACGAATATTATGGGAACCTCCCCGATCTTCATCCCCGCCCTGTGCGCGCGCACGAGCATCTCCATTTGGAAGGCATATCCCCTCGACTTTACCAATGGCAATATCATCTCGATGGCCGATCGTTCGTACAGACGAAAGGAACCGGTCAAGTCCGACGCCCCCCCGGTCGATAGTAGGAACGTCGCGAGGAAGTTCGCGCCGCAGGACGTCAATTTCCTCCTGACGTCCCATCCCGCCACGCCGCCGCCGTGACGATATCGCGTCCCGGAGACGATATCGAACTTCCCCCTCCTCACCCCCCCGCCGCCACCACCGCCGCCACCGCCACCGC
>JALLPB010000806.1:0-13262 GCA_036939975.1 Cyclostephanos tholiformis | reverse complement strand
AAGGACATTGAAAATGATATTCGATTCCCCAATGATATATATATATAAGAACTACCGAAATGGATGTAATCTATCCATCTAAAAGATTATACTCAACGACGTTCACTTTTGATATGGATGGAACGAGTGAATGGTTCTCATCGTACGAAGCATATTCTTCAAAAATTGTGGATCGGGATGTTCCATTGGCAGACCTCTCGTTACCTGGTTTTCTTTGGGAATCGTAACCTGTATCGAAACACACGGATGAAAAAGCAAAGGACATTGAAAATGATATTCGATTCCCCAATGATATATATATATAAGAACTACTTGTGGTTATACCTGTAATTCATCTCACTCCACCATCCTCGCTCACCCTCTGCCCCCCCCCCCCTCCCCTCCTACCACCCTTACCTTCCTTCCCATCCCGTAATGTCGTAGTCGTTCGATCAATTTCGTAGTTCTCACATTCATTCGCCCTAACCTCCTCTTCTTCCTTCCCACACATCCCAAAACGTCGTCGTCGTCATCGTCGTCGTTCGATTTGCGTAGTACGCGCACATCGCAAAAACACCATCGCGCGCGCCGTGGGGACCGACGGGATCTTATACGTTCAGTATCCGTTCATCGGGTCCATGACCACGCCGGCCACGAACGCGCCCAACGCGAATAATCCGAATCCGACTCCCGCGATTATCGCCGCCTTCTGCTCGCCCTCCGTTTCCAACTCGACGAGGCACTGACACACGTCCGACTCGTTCCCGTTATTGTCCACCTCGCTTATGCGATACACCCATCCCCCGGGCGTGGCGGTTTCGTCGAGGTAGCGGTATATCCCGCCCTCCCTACCCTTGGAAACGAGGGGACCGTACTCCGCATACGACGCCACGACCGAGTAATCGTTCGTCTTGGCGGCGCGACGCTTGACGACGAAACCCCTCGTGTTGGATTCGGTCCTGGTCGCCCACTGCAATTCGACGGAGGTACCGTCGACGATCTTGTAGCTCAATCCGGTGCCGCTCAGCTCCTGCGCCTGCGAATCGCGGAACAAATTCCCCGACACGTCCCTCTCCTGCTCCCGACGCTTGCGCCTCGCCTCGGTCTTTTCCCTCATTACGGAACGTATGCGATCCTCGTCGACCTCGGATATTCCCATCCAAGGCGCGTATTCCATCCCCTTCTCGTTGCTCATTTTCGACATTCGCATCGTCTTCGCCAGTTCCTTCTGCACGAGACGCTCGATCTCCTCCTCCATGGTCATGGAGTCGAATTCTTCGCCATCGTCGGCGGGTTGGGCGGCGACGGAGGAGGAGGAGGAGGAGGAGGAGGTGGGGGAGGACTTCCCCTTCTCCTCCTGGGCGAAGAACGGGAGGTTGGCCATATTCAGGCGGGTCGTCGTCGTGACCGACGGCGACGCGCACGACGCGCGCGATAATGCCGACCGGCGCGAGATCGACGTCGACGACGAGTGAGGTACGAAGGCCGACGATGCAGATGTCATGAGTGCGACGGAGGCTGCATTGAGGAATCTCATTGTTATTATTTTCGTTTCGATTGGGGGGGGGGGGGTATTATATATATCCTTTCGTCGAGGGATTGTTACCGCGGATAAATATTTTATCTGTAATCGAGTGCGTTTTGTTCCCTCCCGGAGCCGAGCGTGGATGGGTGAAGAATCTACTGCATGTTGTTGTCACCACTCCTCTATCCTGCTGTTGTTTTTGCCTCGAAGGCGAATAGGTACGAAAGTAGGTTTTTTGTGTATGATGTGAGTGCGTGGTGCAGGAGGGCGGGTAGCGGGGGTGATATTATTATGAGTCATCATCATGCTACGTAAGTTCCACTGACTAACATACAGCAAAGAAGATGACGTCACACACGGTGAAGGGGTCTTCCCGCCACTTTTTCTCGGATGATCGTCCGGCGATCCCGCAAAAAACTATTGGCGGGAAGCACTTCGCATGCATGCACTTCATTCATTTTCAATATCACACACACATCATCATGAAAAAATAATCACAACATCAATCACATCAAAATAATCGTCTATAACATCAACTTCAAACACACAAGACCGACCTACCCCCCCCCCCACCCATTTTCCCGCGGCACTGCTACGTCGTCCCCCCCCCCCCAAAAAAACAACGATGATGACTACTAAGGCATCATCGTCGTCGACTTCCCCTCACCCCATCGTCGCCGCGATGGCGGCCACGATAGTCCTCGTATTCCTCGTCGCCACTACCGCGTCGTCGTCGTCGTCGTCGTCGTCGTCGTCGTCTCTCTGGCCGATGACGACCCTCGTCACGGGGTCATCGTCTCCGACGAGCGGTCGTCGTTCGTCTTTCTACCATGTCCGACGTCGTCATGATAGTAGTCGTCGTCGTCATTCTATCAATGCCGCGGGATTCGCCCATCCGCCCTCCCCCCTCGTCGGACTACGTCATCGTGCCTATAATATCATCGATAATATCGATAATAATCATCATCATCATCATCATCATCATCATCATCATCAACAACGACCTACATTGACGTCGTCGTCAACGTCGTCGTCATCGTTGATGCCGCATCCTACTGCGTTGACCATGTCGTACGCATCCCGACGATCGGTCGAGACCAACGACGCGGCGATGATGAATCCTCCACCGCCGCCGCCCAAACTGTCCATCGACGAATCCGTTACCAGTTTGCCGAATATGATGTCGTCCCTATGGAGATTGGTATCGCTTGCATCCAGGACCATGATACGGGGGGTGAGTGTGTTTTTTTTTCTTCCCCCTTTCACTTTACCCCGACTATTGTTCTTTCTTTCTTCGTTTTGATCGTTGAGAGACACAGAGAGAAGGGGGGGGGGGGGGGGGGGGGGGGGGGGAGGGGGGGCNCAGAATCGGGGCGGGATCGGTCCACAACCTTTCTCCTGGTTCTACCAACCCCCACACCCGTTACACCCCCCCCCCCCCCCCCCCCCCCCCCCCCCCCCCCCCCTCCCCCCCCCGCCCCCCAACGCCACGTTTACATGTGTTCGAAAACGACCCCCTCGAAAATACATCATGCCCATTTTCTCACCGCCACTGCTCACCCTAACCCACCCTCCACCCCCCCACCCCCTCCCCTAACCCTAACTATATATATATATTCGTACACAACGAACGTAACTAGGAATCCGCGACGGTGATATATCCCAACATGTCGAGGAAGCTATCGGATAAATTTTACCTAACGAAATTACTCGCTCACCTCGATGCCTGCAAGGACGTGTGCGACAATTTCGGCATCGATACAATCCTGATTCCGTACGTCGATAACAACGACGGTCGTCGCGGATTCACGGTAAAATCGTATCGCAATCCGAACGGTAACGCCGTTGGGACTTTCCACCAGCACAACGACGTCGCGGCGGCGATTGGGGGGGGTAGGGGGGCTGTCAGCGACATGATATTCGCTCCCGATCCGTTCTGGGACGACGACGAGGTGTGGGACTTCGGCGGAGCGGACGACGACGACGACTACTACGACGTCGACGGGGGTGGATCGACGACTAGGACGTCGACCGCCGGCGCCGCCTCCGCCGCCGCCGCCGCATCGTCTTCTTCCGCCATCGTCACTCTCCCGCACCTGCCGTTGCCCGACGACGACGCGTCGATAATATCCATCACCGAATCTTGGGTATCGCGCATGATGGCCGATTTGGCACTATGTCCCTTCACCCAATCGTCGTCGAGGTCGGGGATACCCCCCGGTCCGGTGCGATACGCCGTCGATCGACTTGCCGCATCGCCCGAGGACGCGTACGCGTCGTACTGGCACGAGGTATCGAGGATACAGGATTCGAGCGAATCCGATATATCGACGACGTTGCACGTGTTGCCAAATTTCTGCTGCGCGATCGGCGGGATCGGATCGTCGGGCGTCGAATCGTTCGAGCAGTGGGCCGATACCCTCACCGGCACGTTGGGCGATGGCAATTCGTCCCTGGACGATCTCGGCGATATGATACAGCTGATATTCTTCCATCCCGATTGGACCTTTCGGGATGCCGGGAGGGACAGGATCGGCGAGGGCGGGATGGCGGGGAATTACGCTCGTAGGAGTCCGTGGCCCATGGTCAACATATTGAGGACGAGGCAGGTGCGTGTCGCGCAGCGGGGGATACCGACGGGATTGGTCTATCAGCAGGTGAGTACCTTCGATTTCGGGCGAGGGGGAGGTATAGAAAGTAGGGGGTTCGAGCGGGAAGATAAGGGTGAAGGGGGGGGGGAGGGGCATGGATGTGAATTTGCATTTCGGACTCGATTGGGTGGGAGTCAATCTTTTTTATCATGCTGTGGTCTCGGTCGGGCTTTCCGTACGGAGAATATAACATGACATCTCTATCTCATCTCGCCGCTTACGCCTTCCCCTCTTTTACAAATGGTGCCGTCCCATGTCGCAGAACGAGAAGACCTTAAGCCGAATCGGGACCGAAAACCTCGATAGGATGCTGCGCCTGCGGGACTGGTCCGACGTCGAGGGGATGAAGGTCGATCGTCGCGACATGGAGGCGTTGCGTGTTGCGAACGACCTACAGGTCGACGGCGTCGTTAGAGCGGAAGACAAGTCGTTTGTGTACGACTCGACGCCGGCAGCAAACAGGGTCGACAGGGGCCAGATCGACGGCGGGGACATGGTCAACGTCATCCTGCAGGCGCTGGAGATTCGACTGGGCAAGAGGGAGGACTACGGACGGGATATAGTTTCGCCCCTCAACGGCGCACAGACGAGCGCCGCCATGATGGCGTCGGACTTCCTATTGGAAGAGCTCGAACGGATCGCGGAGGAATTCCCGCACGATGCGAGGGCGCCGGTACTGGACCATGTCGATGACGGAGGTGACGGTAGTAGTAGCGGTAGTAGATCAAGGGGGGGTTATGCCGCCGCATACGGGTTTGACGCGGACGATTACGATGACGTGGAAGTCGGAGCCCTGAGGTTCGGTAGCGGCAGAGAGTTGGAAGACGCGGAAATGTCAGCCCTGTTCGGGATTGGTGGAATACCGATGAAACCTGAGGAATATTAGGATATCAGAGAGAAAGAGAGCGAGCGAAACGAGCGAGTGTGTAATGGATGCGCGCATAAGCATTAATATTTTTTGTAAATAAATTACTCCCTAGAGCATCTACTCGAACCGCTATAAAAAATACCATTTCTCACTCTAAACTGATGTTTTTCTTGATTTCTTGATGCCACCGCGTAGTGTATTAAGAATTTTATTGTGGAGGCGTCGCGGTTTATGCGTCACCAGCGATCCATCGCCAATTCGATGATGCTGTGGTCCACCTTTTCCTGCATTCGTCGGATTTAACCAACACTGCTCATCATTCAACGAGGAAGGGGACATGGAGCAGCTGTGGAGGCTGAAATCGTACGTTGGACCGGGCAGCTTGTTCTCTGCGTGCTGATTCTCTTGAAGATGAGGGCCCCGAGGCTCAATCATGCTATTGGCATGACCACTATTCTCTTGATCAAGAAATTCCACGTGTCGGAAAGTGTCATCGCCAAACGACCTGGAAACCAAATTCTTGATGAATTTTGAGTCTCTCTTACCTGTCTTGTTACTTTCACTGTTCTTGACACCCTTCGAACGATGAGGGATGACATTCTTTCGGGCATCACCAATGGTAACCTTGCCTCGTTTTGATCTACCTTGTTCTTTTGCCCACCTTGGTTCCCAAGTTGAATGTCGTAGTGCATTTTTTTCATTGCCTTTAGCGACTACATTATCACCAGCAAACGAATCCTGCATTGTCGAATACCTCAATGATGGCAAGAATTGCGGACACGGTTGATGCTGTTCAAGATATCCGAATGGAATTTTCCATTGACTTTTTTGATGCCGCCTATTGCTATTATACCAATGATCCCTTTCTTGATGCCGGCTATTGCAATTATATCGATGGTCCTTGCCGTTGCTGCTTATTCGGATCATGCTATTACTAGCAGTACTCATCTCGTCCGCCTGAAGTTGCTTTGTTCGATTGATCTCAAGTAATACTAGAGTATCGTCGTTCATATCCGTCAATGAACTGTCTTGAGACATTGTTAGCGCGAAAGGATGCGCCCCAAACTCGATCACTTCCGGAGCGCTCGAATTTTCACGGAAAATGTTCCCAATAATGGGACAAAACCCACTGTCTTCTATCTCCTTGCTAGTCGTTGGCTTATGCGTCGAGGATGCAGAGGCAAAGACTGATCTGTTACTTGTCGAGAATGATGCTGCTAAAGCGTCTGTATGTGACGACACTTTTTCTTTTGTATGTCCGGCCAAGGAGGATGACCAAATCGCTCCATCACCGGTGTCGACTCGAAGCTCAGCCTTGCTCCGGCTGGGTACGTAGGCCTTCAACTTAATGTTGCACTCATCATTCCTCGACTCACTCGCAGATTCTTTCGCTTCAGCTTTTTTCAGATGCATAGATATGTCCTCCCGATGCTCCTGCGGCCACTCACGGGCCTCCTTATTCAGTATTCTATTCACCTTTTCCAAACTTCGTAACAGCTTCTCCCTTCGTTGGACTAGGTGATGTTCTGCACGTGAAAATGGCGTCAACGGTTCATGGTAAACATTTGGAATTGTGCCTGGAGATGAAAGCTCGATCGTTGTTTCGCCTCCTTCAACGTTACTTCCTGTCGACACGTCAGCTCTGCCGCTTGCGCAACCTCCACTTAGATACAATGACGAATGATGAGCATCTTTCTGACGATGCTCCACCTCAGTTTCATTGATTGATCTCTCGTCCTTTATTCTTTTTGAATGACATTGGTCTTCTGCATTTCGATTTCCCCTCATCTTATAGATGTCATCCTCATCGCAGGTAAGGATGTTTGTTATTGCGGCGGATGCAGACGCAATGGAGGCAGTGGACGAAGAGGCGGTCGAGCATGGAGTACATCCTCCTTCATTGGATGAGGCTAGACCATGGCGATGGTCGTTTTCGTTTCCATCATCAAAACTATTGTTGTTTTCGTTGTTTTTCGAATGAGGCGAATCCTCCATCGCCACCTCCCGATTCTGTTGACTTGGGATTTGTGTTCGAGATTGCGAGTAAGGCATTTCACTCGTCGACGACTCGTCCGATCGTTGCACTACCCCCGTCTCCATTGTTTTGACGAAATCGAAGCGTTCGCGTCCGATGTCGCCGTACGACGCGGGGAGAGGACTCATCGCCAATAGCTGCCTGCATTCCGCGAGGGTCGATGCCACGAGGTCCGTGATCGCCGTCGTCGACGACCTCGTCGACGACGGTTCGTAGCTCGACGGTCGGACAACATCGTTTTCGTCGACCCGCGCGGCAACGTCGTCACCGCAATGATCGTCTTCGGAATCTTTCGCTACCTCGGACACCTCGGCGATGATGGCGGCGAGATGACCATCGTCCTTCGCGTCATCGCACCCCCCCCAACGATACTCGTCGGCATCGTTCAACACCTCCGATGCCTTGGCGATGATGGCGGCGAGGTCGTCCGAGGGTTGATACGACCCGCCCCCGTCCGCGATTCCCTCCCCCCCCCCCTCTCCCCCCGCCGACTTGACCGTTTCGCCGCAAAGCGAATATATCAACGACTCCGAGGAGGAGGAATAATCGTAACTCCCAGTAGTCGCGACCAATGTAGCAATCAACGCGCCTGCGTCGGTCTTGTTAGCGAATAGCCTCGCGAACGACGACGACGACGACGACGACTTCTTGTTCTGCCTATCGACGTAGGATGCCAGGTGATTCCTCCTATTGGTCTTAATTCGACTTGTCGCGTCGATCGGCCCTCGTCGATCGTTCGTTGGTATTTTATAATCATCGTCGTCGTCGATATCCTTCGTCTTGATGACCAATCGTAGGACGTTCATTCCATCGCCAATATTGCCTCCGTTCGTCTCGACGGCATGTTCTCGACCTCGTCCCGTGAGGACGTCCTCCGTCCATTCGTCCTCTACGGCGGCGGTTGGAACTCGAACGCGATCGGTCTCATTCGACTTTCCCACGACCCCCCCCGCCATCCCCCCCACGGCCCCCACCGATGTAATCCCGTTCGACGCGCCGCTCCCGCCGTTGGCGATGACGACATCGTCATCGACGCGATTATTACCATCATTGCCACGTAAGGAGGGGGACGTCATGACGTGCTTTCCGTCTTCGTCATCGCCACCGCGACGATGGGCGTTGGTATGTGCGAATTCGAACGACCGGAAGGAGGGAGGATGGACGGCATTCTCCTTTGCGTTCTCGTCGTCGACGTTCCCCGGCGATGCCGACGACCACCCTTGCCGATCCAGCATGCGCCTCCAGGTGGGACTGTCGTGATCCGGGACGTAACGTCGGTCCGGGACGTAACGTCGTCTCTGATGCATCGATCGAGGCTGCTTGATGGTTGTCAACGGCTTGTACGACGACGATGCCAAAGACGAAGTCGACGACGACGACGACGACGATGACGACGAGTTCGGGCGGTTCATTCTCGCGATGTAATTGTCGACCGAGCCTCCCGCGATGCCGCCACGACAGACATCCTTCGTTTTCCCCCTCGAATAATCCTCGAACGAAGAGCGGAGGGATTTGACGTGACCGCTCCTAAGCGAGCCGATCGACGTAGACGAATGGACAGTCGATGTTGATGATTCAACGGACGATGGACTGCGATTACGACGATGCTGCTGATATGGGCGTGATGACGAAGACGATACATACCGCGAGATTGGCTTCCCCTCGTCATTGCGCCTATTGCTGCCAGCGTTGCCGTCGCGTTTCGTACCATCAAGGTAGGACGATACATACCGTTCATTGGACGACGACGTCGTCGTTATCCTCGGAGAGAGTGGGAGCCTCACCATCCTTTGATCATAGTCTTGATGGGAATCTTGATGGGAACATTATTCTTTTCATTGTTTGTCCTTTCCTGCTTGTTGTGCGGTCCATACGATGCATGGAGAATATTATTTTTTTTTTAGTTGCAGCGATCGATCGGCACGATGTTTTAATAGATTGAAGAAAACCATGTGGGAGAAACGAGACAATCACGATGCCGGTACAGCAAACGGTTACGGGATCTTCATACGTTGGAAATGGTATTTTGAGCGCGTATCGACAAAGCAAAAAAAAATGTGAACCTCATCGTTAGTAGGGTTACCTATACGACCTAACCACTCGCAGTTAAACCGACGATTTAACTGGTGTATGAACTGAAACGTCGATTTACATGCAATGTTCAATAAAAATACGACGCGAAACAAACATCATGATCTCCCGATATCCCCGGCCACAAGCCCCATCGCAATGTTCAATACTAAAAATGAAAATAGGCCAACCGGCGGCGCGGTGGGCTTGGTTCGGATCCTGAGGATGGTACGCGCGGTGGGCCTATTGGCCCTACTCTCGGCAGGGGGCATGGACCTCCTTCGACGCGACTCGCATGTTACGGACGTGGCGGGTGTCGTCGATGGGAGAGGCGACGGCGCGAACACTTTCGTTCGCGGTGGCGGCGGGGGCATCGCGGCACAGGTGCCGTCGGTAGGAGCAGTGATCGAGGGTGGCGAGTTGGTCGGTGTTGTCGATACTAGGATTGATGTTGACGAGCAGTCAGAGGGCGATGTTAGTTCTCAATATACAGACAACGACGAAGACGGGAAGATATCCGAACGGAACAAGGATGCTACCGACGCTACTTCAGTTGTTGATGAATCTAATGTCAAGAAACCAGAACCTTCCAAAGAACCTGTTCCCATCTCCACCTCGGCGGGGGCAACGCAGCCATCGGATTCTACCAATCCAGTGGAACAGATTATTTTGCTGGGCGAAAGGCACAGCGGTGCAGATTTGATTGCCGATCATCTTATAGAGTGCTTCGATATCAAGGTAAATGACTTGCGCCAGTGGTAGATAATTGCTACCATTTTTATTCCGACTTGATGACTTGATAATGAATTTTTTGGTTTTCCTTCCTTTAGGTGAGCGACACATACAAACGATACCAGCATTGGTTCCAAGAGGAAGACTTGACGAAAGTGCCAGAGAACTCCGCCGTGGTAGTTGCTATGTTTCGCGATCCATACGACTGGGTAGAAGCCATGCGGAAAGAGCCGCAACATGCTCACGATCATCTCCTATGGCAATCGCACAATGATACGACGAACATTTGGAATGAAAGAGCGATTCCGATGGGATGGAAGGAGTTTGTAACTCAGCCGTGGATCGGACAACGTGGATCAATGGATAAAGTCATAAGCAGGACTAACAGAGGGATGAACAATGCAATATGTATGGATTTTTACTCATTCTACGACGCGGTCCCATGCTCACAGAATGATTCGTTGATAGTTGAAGGGCTTGGCGAGTACAAGTACGAATACCAACACGATCGGTCCGAACGTGGATTTAGCAGCATCATAGACCTCCGGCGCGAGAAGATCCTGAATCACTTGTCCGTGGCCGACTTCCGCGGGACAAGGGCATTTATATCTTTACGCTTTGAAGACATGGATGTCAACGGTGTGCACGAATTGGTAAAGAGACTTGAAGAGACGACAGGGCTTAAGGCAAGATGCAATGCTACTCGAAGCATGGCACCACATCGCCTAGCTCAACATAAGATCGCAACGCTTGAGGAACTGCCAGATGATTTCATAAAATGGATGAGTAGATTCGTCGACTGGGAAGTTGAGAGTCGAATAGGTTATTTCAGGAGAGGAGGAGTAGATGCACCACAAAAGAACATGATTGAAGCAGAAAACCATAATGCTACCCCGAAAATGTTGATCGAATCATCGATGACTATGGAACCCGTGGAGAAGATCATTTTGCTGGGCGAGAGGCATAGCGGTACCAATTGGATTACGGATCATCTTACGGAGTGCTTCGATATCAAGGTAAACAATTGCGTTTGATTATCGTTCGATTCCATTTGTTGATCAGCGGCAATTTACGAGTAGAATTCATCGCACGATTAATGATTTTTGTTCAGGTGACCAACCAATATAAACGATTCAAACACTGGTTCCAAGAGGAGGACTTGACGAAAGTGCCCGAGAACTCCGCCGTGGTAGTTTCCATGTTTCGCGATCCATACAACTGGGTGGAAGCCATGCGGGTTGAGCCGCATCATGCTCACGATCATCTCCGATGGTATTCAGATCGTACGAATCTGAAAAAGGGTTGGGGTTGGAAAAATTATGCCAGACCGATGGGATGGAAGGAGTTTGTGACGCAGCCATGGATCGGAACACACGGATCTACAGATGAGAACATAAGCGGAACTCAGGGGATGATAGATAGAGCCGATTGTATGGATTCGTACTCATTCTATGACGCGGCTCCATGCTCACGGAATGATTCCCTAGTCATCGAAGGACTGGGCGAGTACAAATACGAATACCAGCATGATGGATCTGAACGTGGTTTTAGTAGCATAATAGACCTCCGACGTGAGAAGATATTGAATCACTTGTCCGTGGCTAACTTTCGTGGAACCAGAGCGTTCTTTCCATTTCGGTTCGAAGACTTGAATGTATATGGCACCGGTGCGTTGATTAATAGCATCGAGGATGCGACCGGGTTGAAAGCAAAATGCAATGCTACCATAGGCAAGGCGCCGAGACGCCGCCTTGCCCACAAAAACATCACCAAGCACGAGGAGCTGTCGAAAGATTTTATAAAGTGGATGAATAGATTCGTTGATTGGGAGGTTGAGGGTAGAATTGGCTATTCAAAGCGTGGATAAATAAGTAATTTATTGTATGTTGTACTTATTGGATCTGTTTAATATATTATTTGATTTCCTTTATATATGATAGTAGTACCCGCTGACACATCATCTCTATCCCAACTTTGCTATCCAAGGATGCATCGAAGCCTCCATGGCAGTGAATCTCTTTCGAGGATCTCTTCTCAACAGGGATCTTATGAAATCCATCGCCTCGTTGCTCTTGTCCGACCAGGCTCTGGCTGGGAACGCAAAGTGCCCCCTCCTGATAGACTCGAATATTTCCTCGTCAGTATCGCCTCTGAACGGTGCATAGCCAGCCAGTAGTACGTACGTTACGATGCCTATTGACCATATGTCGGTGGATCTGTCATACTTTCCCTTGAGTAGCTCCGGGGACATGTAGTACGCTGTTCCGACGGGGTTGCTCATCGGCGGCTCGTCCTCCACATGCCTCCTCGATAGGCCGAAGTCGATGAGCCTGATATCCGCATTGACTCGTTCCGACTCGAAAAGTATGTTTTCCGGCTTTATGTCACGATGAACGACATCATTCTCGTGGAGGTATTCGACCGCACGAAGGAGGGACTTGATGATGCGGGAGGCACTCCGCTCGTCGAGGCATCCGTTGTCCGTGGTATTCCTGACTATCCTATCGAATAGCTCACCGCCGGTATACTTCTCGGTGACGATGTGAATCCGCTCATCGTCCTCGTAGCAACCGACCATCTTGATTATGTTCGGATGGTCCATCGCGTATAGCAGGTCCACCTCGCGACGCAGGTGATCGATTCTCCTAATCCTCGACTTGATCACGGTCTTGCACGCGTAGGCGCGGCACGTATAGCGATGGACGCACTCGCAGACCTCGCCATAGGCGCCCGTGCCCAGCACGTGTGGGAACAATTCGTAATCGTCCAGGACGCCAGAGCATGCGTCGGTGTAGGACGAGGACGAGGCGTCGTCCTCGCATTCGCTCAGTCCATCGCCGCTTTGACCGCTGCCGAGTGAGATAGTCCGCATCTCCCGATGTCCGGGAGCTACGCCGATCTCGACTATTGAATGGCAGAGCCCCTCCTCCGTGATATTGCTGACAACGCGATGCTTCCTTCCGTGGAAGGTGGGTTCGGATCCGGCCCTCTTCATGATTGACTTCTAGGATGTTTTTCTGAGCAAGCCGATGCCAGACTGATGTTGCGAGGAAGGTGTTTTGTAAGTTGTGTTCCCGAGCCCAGCGCCAAGTGAGATGATGATAAATATATAATAATGAAATGAGAAGAGTGATCATGATCGAGTCGAGCATGGCTTGTTCTTGATTCGCATTGCATGCACCTCCTTGGTCGTGTCTTTCCCGCCACCGCGATCGGTGTATGTCCATACCATACTATACTAGGTAGGCCGTTAGGGTTAGGGTTAGCCGCGGCATACTTTTTAGGCACTGTATTGTCGACCAAAATCGTACTTTGGGGTTGTCTATGTAGCCTCCATTATTTCAATGCGTACAATCCGAATTTTCGGATGGTTTTCATTCATGTGGATCGAATTTTTTCATT
>JALLPB010000805.1:0-15305 GCA_036939975.1 Cyclostephanos tholiformis | reverse complement strand
CTTTTGAGACTTTGGTCTGACCACACTCTCCAACCAATGAGGTGAGAGGGGCAAGTGTGTTGCTCCATCTTGCCCAGAGTTCATGGTCATAATGTACCATACCAAGGAAGTGCCTTAATTGTTTTACTCCTTTGAGGTCACGGTAATATTGTACCATGCCAAGAAAGTGCCTTAATTGTTTTACTCCTTCAGGTGGTTCAATCATGAGTATTGCCTACACCTTGTTACTCTGAGGTTTTATACCATCTCTTGTGATTATGTACCCCAGGTATTCTATATTAGGGGGTCCAGTAGGGAGCTTTAACTATCATAATTTTCTTTTGCAGGAGATTCTTTTTTGGGTCCCAAATTTGGCGGGACCAATATGATCTGATCCCAAAATACCATTTCCACTCAACCCTCTTTTCCAACTTTTTCCCACTTTGCACCCCCTCCTCTTTCTTTGCCAAGCTTTTCAAGATGGGGGGGCCCTTAGAGCAAATTCTCTTAATGCTACCACATAAAGAGTGTGTGGGGGGGTTATGCGGTAGTGTTGGGAGAATCTGCTCTATGGGCGCCCCCCCCCTAAAAAAATCACCATCAAAATGCTTATGGTGGATGCTTTTTTAAAAGCCTTTCTTGTGCTGATGCTCTAATTAGCCACCATCTTCACCATCCATCCTACAGGACCTCCCCACCAATCAAACCAACTTCCCTTGGATGGGATTGGATGCCCGCATGTTCATTTATTTTAGGGATTTTTTGCATCGGGTTCTGTCGGATTGTGGTGGATCCATCAATTTTTTGTCCCCCCCCCCCCCGATGAAGGATGGGAAGGCACCCTGATGACGATGGCCATAGCACTGGTGCTGGCACCTGGCGCTGTCAAGGTTTTAAAAATTCAACAATCAACCTTTAAAGTCAGCAAGGGGGTTGCACCAGCAGCATTGGTGGCAGAAGGAGAGATGCCATGACTACAGACAATAGACAATGGATGATGGACAGTGGACAATGGATGGCATACTATGGACAAAAAGAAACAACAATCAAATAGTAGATGAGAAAGGAGGGAGTTGCATTGACAACTGTAGTTGAAAGCAGTTGTGCAGGTGGCAGGGGGCAGGCATTGGACAACATGATGAGAGCAGTGGTTGACATAAAAGCAAGTTGGATGACCAATGAGAGCAGGCAGCAGATGATGGGCAGTGGCCAAAAACAATGGCAACAGCAACAGTGACAACAACAGCAACAACAAACACAACAATCAAACAGTGTATGGTGGTGGCAACAGATGACAGATGATGGACAATGGATAACAATGATGATTAAGTTGTTGTTTACCCCCCCCCCCTCTTGAATTCCATGTACAATGTACCAAAATCTTATGTGAAATTTTGTTCCCACTATTTCTGAAGATACTCCCCTGACCATGGTGTCCACTGTTCTGTCCCAACAACAGCCCTCTTTGAGATGGAACCATGCCCCAATATTCTAGGGGCATCTTCCTTAAGTGCATGGAAATTATTCTCATGCTTTTTATGTCTCACCTGGCTGTAGTTTGCCTTTTTCAATAAATCTTAACAGCATGAAGTGTTATTTCATTAGCTTGTGCTAGCAATACTGCAGTAGCCTCAATGACCCACTTAGAGGTGAAAACATGCCCCAATACTCTAGGAGCATCTTTCACAGGTACCTGGTAACAGTTGCTGTGCTTGTAATACTCCACATTCATTTATTTTGGAAATTACAAGCCACAGTAGAAGCTTGTAAAAAACTAGATAAATGGGAAATTTTGTTAGCAACACTTGGCAGCCCAAATGAACCATGAAACATTGGATTTAAGTCAAAACTTAACATACAATTTTTGCATACTTCAAAAGTCCATATACATCTTTTCTGGCTTACACCAATATGGCTTAAAATAGCATGTAAAATGGGTTAATTTGTTAGCACGAAACATTTCAATGTTTGGTGCACTCAATGGGTGGGTTCTGATCAATTTTTTCTAATCAAACTTTCAGGATATCATATTAGAACATAGTAGAGCAGTTTATAACACTCAGAAATTGTGTGGGCGCTTTTTGAAGAATCACATTTTTTCCACCGGACCCCCTATTTATTTCAAGTGCACAGAATGTCAATTTGTCAGCATTGACTTTTAAGCCAATGTCACGAAGTCACTTGAGGACCACTTCTAGTTTGTCTAGATGGTCTTCATGGCTGCCTCTAGAGATGCATAGGGGGTCATCAATGTAAGCTTGTACATACTCTAGGGATTCCATTAGCTCCATTATTTTTGCTTGAAATATGTCAGGAGAACCTGCTATGCCCATTGGTAATCTCTTGTAGGAGTATTTTCCCCAAGGAAAGATGATGGTACAGATTTTGGNCCCAAGGAAAGATGATGGTACAGATTTTGGATGAGTCTGGATCCAATCTAATGGTGTAGTAGCCCATGTTTAAATCAAGGGCTGTTGCATAGGAGAATCCTTCGAGCTCCTGCAATACCGTGCTTATTTTGGGGATCGGAAAAGGAGTCCTAACTATCCTTTTGTTTACTTCCCAAAAATCGCTAAGAAAGCGTACGGTTCCATTTTTCTTTGGTACTATAAATGATGGCGAAGCCCACTCAGACTCTGGCTGCCTCTCTAGTACCCCCAGTTTACATAGTCTCTCTATTTCTCTGATGAGGACTTCTTTATGTATTTTTGGTACTGGGAATGCTCGGTCATGGTATGGTTTTGAACCTTCCTTTAATTGAAAGGATACTGGCTTTTTTTCCAGTCACCTAAAGTGCCGTAAAAAAGCAACTCATATTTCATGAAGAGCTGCAGTAACTTATTTTGTTGATTGGCACTTAAATGCTTGCAATTGTTGTTTACAATTGACCGGAGATCTGTTTTATTGTATTTGGCATTCGGTATCCATATTGCATGTCTCATAGCATCCTGCATGCTTGTTGGTTCCTTGGCCAAGCTATTGTTATGCTTTAGCACTTGGAGTATACTATGCCCTTGCAGATGGTTGATGTTTCTCATTGGCTGATTTCATCAATTCTTATTGCCTTGGCTTTAAAGTCCAGCACAATACCTAACTCCTTCATGGTCTCAGTGCTTACTATCCTCATCATACTTGACTAATTGACTATATCAGGTTCTGCATAGTACCCTTTGCTATCCGAGTAATCAAAGAAGTTTAGCTCTACCATAGCTTTATGCTTTGCATGGAAGATCCCATTCAAAGTATTCCATGACTGTGAAACCAGCCTTTTTGAGTAGGGAACCAGCATGGTGTTGTCTTTGTCTACAAAGACTAGGTCTCAATCAGATCCACTGTTTAACAGTACCTGCACTAGCTTCATTTTGAAGTGCTTGTTACTGCTGTGGTGGTGGTAACCTCTTTAGGTTTACCCTGCAGTAGCTTTCCCTTCCGGTTGGGTTGTTTTTCCCAGGAGTACTATCTCCTTTGTTTTGGTTGATGATGTGACGGTAATGCAATCATCATTGCTAAATGACGTCAGACAATCATCATCACTATCACTCTCAGCAATAGCAAGGACAGCTTTAATTGGACTAGGGGGAGTAAGTTTTGCTTTCTTACAAGTTTCTCTTAAGTTTATTTCTACTTTCCCTATCCTACCCGACCCAATTCCCTATTTTGAGTCAGAATCTGTATCCCTATGGCAACATTTCTTTCTTTGTATCTTGTTTCTTGATTGCTTTCTCAAGCTTGTCCATTTTCTTGCATAATTGTGTGAATGACTGCTTTGTGGAATTGGGTTTTCTTGCACCATTCTTGGTTGCTTGGAAGTTGGATTTCTTGTTTCCATTCTTCTTGTATCTACAACAATCTTGTGTGTTGTGCATGGTATGTGCGCCCCCATGTTTCTTGCACAGGTTGCAATGCTTCTCGTAATGAGCTTTCTTTGGAATCTTTTAAGTAGACTCCGCACTGGGTCTCTTGCTTCCTTTCTTATTTTTTGTAGAAGTTTTCTTGGTGGATTGTGCATTGGATCATTCTTGGGTACACATGTGCTCAATAACCACATGGCATTGAAGAAGCAAATGCATGTCCATAGGATTCAATCCTTTCTCATGAAGGTTGAACTGATCCTGCCACGTATGTGGGCACATCAAAAGAACGTGACTGGCTAGATCAGCCTTGGGAAAAGCCACATTCATCAGAATTGTTCCAGCCTTTGTGCTTGGCCTGTAGTACCAGCATGGCAGTTGTGAGATGTAGCTGCTCTACATGCTACACAAACTGACAAATGCTTATGCATTGGGGCTTCTTTAGCATGTTCGTGATGTAGTACCGCTCCTGCTCAGCTGCATTGGTTGGAAGCACAGTGAGAAGGTGGAGCATCACACAATAATCAAATGACTTGCATGAGAGTCCCCTGGATCCCTTTTTAGTACAGCCTTGGAGGTCTGTATAAGTGTCTGTCACGGTCTGCTTGTGTACTATCTTGTTCCATGCAAATTTTGCGCTGGCAGCCTGATCAGCTTTGCCCTTGGCTTCTGCCATGGCTTCCTGGGCTGAGCTAAGTTCAGTCTTGATTTCAGCTCGCAGTACTTGAGCAACTTGGTCATTATTTGCTGCAGCAGCTTCTTGGGCCTTCTTGAACTTCTTGGAAGTTCCAACCTCTCCGCTGGTAGATTCGTCCAACTCGGCTAGTTGAGCCTTTGCTGACTTGATCTTACCGCATAGTTCTGCATAAGCCTTGGTTTTTTCTTCGAAGGCTTTGAAGTACCCCTTTTTCTCAATGGCTTCTCAAGCTGATCCCACATGGATGAGAAAAGCTTTGTGCATACCAAAATGCCAGATAGGAACTCATAGCTCCATACCTTAGCCAATCTGAGTCTTGAGATGGTTGTCCTAGAATGCAGAAACCGTCTCTTTAACACAATCTTTCTTGGGTACATGGGGAATTGGAGGGCATTCATGTAAGGCTGTTTTCTTGCACTTGTTATCCTTGAGACCATCAGGTACAGCCTTCGCCAGACTCATTGTATACAGGTCACATAGGAGTCTCTGAGTTTACACAATCAGTTTCTTGAAGGAAGAAAGTGGTGGGTCCCTCGTGAACCGTTGAAACTTGGTTTGTACATAGGTCACATGTGTAGGAACTTGACTGAAGGGTTGAATTTTTTTGCCAACATCACCCCTTTCTCGTGTACTCTACTTGGGAAACTACTATGTAGAAATAGCAGTTTATGTTTCTTGTTGGCGAGTCTCAAAGAGACAGAGTACCTAGACTCCAAAATTCCTTGGAGGCAGAGTTTCCCCTAGAGCCTAAGAGGTTGCCTAAGAGGTTGCCTAAGTGGTATCGTACGATAGTGCCACAGGCCCCTTCCCCAAACTAGAGATGCAGCACGACGGGTAGGAAGTGCTGATTCTAAAGCTGAAAAAGAGTCTTAAAATGCTCAGGGCTTGAAAGTGGTAGAGTTTTGCTTAACTGAAAATTATGAACATTAGAAATGATCTCCTCTATAGATAACCTAGGCTGAGATTTCTTTAAAGAAATCTATAGATCCCTTAGGATTCTGAGGTGGTAGTCTGTCTGATACCAGCCATGTATATAGAACTATGCAGTCCTGCATCGGAACCAGTAGTCCTGCATTAGGACGCTGATGTGGTGACTTGCCAGATCAGCAATAGGTTCTGACTCGGCAGTCTGGCCTTTGATACACGTGTAGTGTCTGGCATTATGCCAGGCGTGCCAAAAGTATGTAAATATGGTACAATTAAAATGGCTTGCATCAGGCACTGAGTACAACAAGTAGCTTGTTGTCCACTGCACAGGCATGATAGTAGAGAAGGGATCCAACAATTTCTTGGCAGCAACTTTTGTGGGCATTGTTTAGACTCAGAGGTATCCATATCTAGAGCAAGTTGTGTCTTTGTCTCATAGGTGATAGGTGCATACTTGTAAGGTGATAAGCATGGCTTCATGGGATGGGCATGGTTGACTTTAATGAAGAGGTTGTCAATATACTTCCATGCCCATGTTGACTTGGATGCCATAATAATTCTTGAGAACATCCTCCCTGACAACACCCCACTGTCCCCTCAATGGCAATGCATCACCACTACTCCCTGACAATGCCATGATGGTGCAGCAGCACATGGGGCAAGTCGTCCGCCCTGTGCATTGCCACTGATGCACCAAGGAGTCTCCAGCCCAAAGTAGTTGTGCTGCAAAGCTCATGGCTCCCTCCCATTATTTTTTTTGCTATATTGTTAGTTGTGTTGTCGCTCTAATTTTCCCGTGCTTAATTTTCTACATAAGATAGCCTGGTACAACATGGAAGCTCAGGTTTCTCTTCAAAAAAGGTAGGGTTTCCTCCTCCTCTTTGGAGGGGGAGGGTTTTCTACCATGTCACACAATTTTTGCTAGAATACCAAAATTTTTCCTGAATATTTGCCAAAGAATTCTACCAAAGAAGGTAAGTCCACAGGTGGAGACTACCATACTACCGTATCTCTTTACCATTCATGGCAGTGATCAGAATAAAGATCACAAATATGAGAAAGCTCTTTTCATTTTGTGTACTATTCCTATTGTGGCCAATAGTTGCTACTACTGTATATAGAGGTCAACCTACGGTATTTAAAAAGATGAGAGAAACAAAAAATTCTGTGAAGTCTCATTCGAGCTATCTGGTCACAATAAATAATTTCAACTGTTGTAGAATCTAAATAGGAATAAGTACGCAAAACGCATTTCTTCATATTTCAATTTGTGATTGTGGTCTTCTATTTTCCATCACTTTGGGCTTATTTATCACAAATTCTTAAGAGTGAACAACCCAAAACTAATAACATAGGGAGAAAGAAGACATTCTCAGCTTTCTAATGGTATGTGGGTCAGGGGGTATCAGACAGAGTCTACATAGGTAAAATTGTGTCTAGGTGTTTGTGGTCAGCATACTGGTCACAAACTGGTAAAGAGACAGCAGAGTATTGATGTTGAAACACTGGCTCATTGCAATAGTCTTTTTGAGAAATCTGATTCAGATTATCTTGAGAGAGCAATGCCAGATGTAGCATTGGAAGGCATGACGTCTGAAAAAATTTAAAGGAAGATATCTAAACCTTTTCCTCCCTTGCACATGTCAGCCACATCCTTGTCTTGCACTGCTCACAATCAATGGTTGACCAAAGCAGAATTTATTGGTGAATTCATCTAATCTGTTGTGTGCCATGCAAAGAGCAAGAGTGTCCACATTTCTGTGTTGCGATAGCAAGCAATTTTACAACCATCAAAGAGTGAGAGTGGCGGCCGCTTGATCTTGTTAGAATGCATGTGGTGCTTGCTAGTAGCACCATCCATTATCCTTGGTCTTTTCCTCTTGCCTTCATGCATATGGGAGTTGTCGTTGCAACAAGCCCAACACCAGTGACATCTGTTTGAGTCATGTATTGCACCAAGAGCAAGGGTGTTCACATTCAATATCATCATCATCATCATCATCAACATCATCTCATAAAACCACACTCGACAGTACCTATCGAAGGAATTTATATTCCTTCTTCCACCTTATCACCTTGAAAGTCTCTTATACCATGGGTCTAACCTAAAGAATATGAACATAGCTAAGAATTTGAGTGGGAACATCGAGTCCCTCATTCCCGTTGACATGAAGACCAGACGAGAGACAATGGAAGATGGCACCCAGTTGGTGTGTTCCTCGTTGGTGCTTGGCGGAGGAGGGGGAATATTGAACAGCATAAACGGAAGTAAAAATGTTCGAGCTAATTTATGGGCTTTATATTAATAGTCTTCGTTGATGTGCTATGTTCCTCGTGGTCTGACTTGGCACGATAGTCTGTCTGTCGTGGCAGAGGGACACTTCGCATATATCCATGGGGGAGTGGTCCAACAGGGAAAAGGCCCAAAGGAAGTGGAATTGTGCAATCACTCTTATGTTTCCTATATTATTCTGATTACAGTCATCATTGTATATGCAAGAAGTGGCAAACCCATCAATTTGACCCTTCCTGGCCTTGTTTTTATTTTGATCATTCAAGGGAAAATTCATTTTCTATGTGATTAGAGGAGGTTAAGAGTATGTAGATACCTCAAGATTTGTGCTGATGCTTTTTTGGCATTTTGCTTGGCTATTGTTGCATGCTACAAGTGCATTGGAGTTTGCAACCTTCCTCATTGCATGGTGCCTGGCTATGTAAAAGATGAAACAACTCATTTGTTTTCTGCTTTAACAGATAAGTAAGGCGGGAATGTGCATGAGCAGTCATATTCAGTGATTTTGTAAAAATGTGGGATATTTGTATATCTCCCCGGCCTCTCCTCCTTTATATCTCCTTCACTGAGCAAGGGTAAGTCAAGGCCATTCACGTATAGAATATTAAGATGTGACTGCCATCTTGCTTCCAAAAGTATTGCAATTCGCCACTCTTGAGCAACTGAATCATCTAACAATTCAATCTTTAACCATGTCATCCGATCAAAAGTGCCTCAGATTTGATCATGATAAGTCGAGCCTATCAAGACTTATACTGAACGTTGGGAGAGAATATGAAAACATGCTCACTTTAGGCAGGCACTGTATGCCACATACATAACACGTTCATTAGTTTTACTGCTTTCAAGCTTCGAAAATAAAGACCCATCGTTCAGTCCACTTGACGTCGTAACCTTAACATGCTTCTTACTCCAACTTCCCTCTCATCGTAGGCATCTTGGAAAAGAGGCGAAACAAATTCAGATAATGTTTCAGCGGGATGTGAGGACGCAACACTCAAAGAGCTGTGCGTATTTGATGTTGCGGAACTTCTTCTGTCTTCGTCAATCTCGTTATGAGCTATCACGTCTTCCACAATACGCGCGCCCACAACGGCGAGGACCCTCCCTCCATCCGGCAATGGAGGAAGATCCGAACGATTCACGAGTACTTCCTCATCGGTTGGTGATGAAAGATCGACAATCGTCGGAGTGGTGGCAAATTTAGGAGAGCCAGTGTTTGACCCCTGTATGCGCATCTGAACCAAAAGCGTCGCAACCATTTTGTCCTTCTGGGGATTACGACTACTAAGTCTTGGTCTACCACGAGATAAGGTCAAGTCCGTATCGTTGTTATTGTCCCCGAAGTCGTCGAGTGATGCGCGACTAGCGCGACTCAGCATACCTGACAAACAGCCGACCGAAACCTTCGCTTTTGACAGGGATTTCACGACGAGGTTACGTCGTTTATAGCACTTGACCAACTCGGACCATAAAATGTACGATAGTATGGCACACATCACGAATGAGACAAGGAGGCCAACCACTTCATCGGTACTCAGCTGGGCAAACATGCGAGATACCTTGTCCTCAAATTGTCGCGGGTCGTCGAGCAACACTGCTATGTTCTCTACGTAGTATTCGGGAAGTTCAAAATTTATCCGCTCGACGACTTGAAACGTTTCATTCTCTCCGACGTAATGCAGGAGCCCTTCCGGTGAGCATGGTTCAAAGTGCGGATATAAATTGTAGCTGGTGAAGGACGAATTCGTTGACGTAGCCTCGCACATGCATTGTCCCGTTTGATAATCACATATGCCACCTTCGAAGCAGTCTTGGGGGCAGAAGAAAGTGGGACACATGCGGGTCGGATCTGGACAAACGACGTAATCGTTAGGATTCCACCATACTGAGATGATTTGGCCAGCGTACGAACATGGTTTCCAATACCCATCGATCTTGACCATGAGACTTTGCTCTTGTATCACACAAGCTATCGGGATGCACAACGCAGTGCGTTTCTTGTTTACATGACCGATTACACAACGTGAGTTGTTCTTTCCGAAGACCTCGAGATAGCTGCTTACTAACATCTGCTCTTCGGAATTCTCGTCATCGCATTGTCCGTTAGCGTATCCCTCAAAGACGGGACAAAAGTCAAGCGTCGGATCCCTTCCACCATAGGAAACAGTATGATCAAGCTCCATGTCTCCTTTAAAATAGTCGAATTCTGTTGGAAGGGTCGAGTCGTACTCCATAAGGGAACAGACAGCCTTCCGTGACGAGTCAAGACTACATCCGTGGATCTCCATCACTTCCTCTTCCCTTTCCTCCATGTTTCCAGCTGAGTCCCGTTCTTCTTTGACATCCTCTTGCGAAGTCGATTCTTCCAGAAAGTTGTCACAGAAAAATGCATTATTCCCTGCATTAACATGACCGTTTGAAATGCACTGCTGCTCGACAAAATCACACCCAGCATTCCTTCCCCATATACTCGCGGGAGCGATACGATCCGCGTTGACCCTGTACCATCCCGTGTCGGCAAAGTAAGCCAGCGTCAGTGATGAAACATACAAGGAATAGGGAACGTCGTCTACGATGGCATTCATCAGATCGGTTCGGAACAGTCGCCTCGACCAGTGGTCGCCGATGCATTCCCCTGGAGACATGGCGACCAGCGACCGCCACTGAGGCACCGTCGGCTCCACGACGAGGTAGTCGTCGAGGGATAACCGTCCCTCTCCGCTCTCGAGCTCAGCGCCTGGGAGCGTACGACATCCAAACATGTTCCGTGCCACCCGAACGACCGTCGGCGTCGCTATGACGGCGACCCGCACTCCTCCTCGGACCGTGCGGAATTGCAAGACGTCGGACGACGGGAGCGGCACGTCCGAGTACACGCGGGGAGCGATTCCCGTGCACTCCACAGCACCATAAGGGACGTCGCCGTTCGCATCGCGAGGCGTTAGCGGCTGACCCGTGTCCGGATCGCGAATGTTGGCGAGGCTCTGGGCGTTGAACCCGAGAACATGCCCTATCTCGTGCATCACCGTCACCACGTTTCTCTCTATCTGATCTGGATCGTTGAAAAAATCATGAAGGTGGGCGGAAGGTATGCACAGCGAGAGCATGCCGGCAACGGGGCGGTCGTATTGGTCCGTCGAGCAGTACGTCGCGGAGGCTAAGTAAGTTCCAGTACACGTGGGCCCCGTTTCCGCCGTTTTGATTTCTGATGGGGTGGAGGTGGGGGGAGACGACAGCTGTTCGCTCGAGAACGTCACCACTGTCGTGGGCGACGTAAGTGTTTCATTCGAGTCCTTATCAATATTCGATTTGGATCCAACATACTCCGGACCGGTCGCGCCCCTGTGCAAATAGTAGAAATTCGACGACGTCGATGACGGGGCGTCCGTCGATTCCAGGAAAGCGGCGGACGAGATCGTGGATTCCGCGCTATTCGAGAATGATTCCGCAGCGGCGCTCGAGGAGAAGGAAACGCTCACGTAAATTACAGCGTCCGTATCCTCCAGTCCAGACGTCATGTGTTCAATCGGGACGCGGACTGACGGCATCCCCGAGTCCAACCCCGGACCGCAGGAAACTCCGTCGTAAAGCTGCGATTTGTCCACAACGAGCTTCCCATCGGGATGTACTGGCACGACATGCAACGCCATACTCCAAGCGAACAGGGCGGGATTGATGATGTCCTCCATTAGTATATCGCGTTGCGATGGCGTTAGGTGATTAAAACCCGATGTATCGTCGTCCGTGAATATCGCGCGGAGGCGTATCGGTTGATAGAGGGAGGAGGGAGATGAGTACGGAATCGACTTGGACGATCCGTCATATTCCGAATATTTATCCCCTTGCAACGACGACTCCATGGACGGATCAGTCCCTTCCCAGCCATCGTCGTCTTGCCCCTCCTTCGATCCGCCTTCTCCGTCTACCCATCCCCCTTCCTCATCCGATACCGACGACGATGACTTCGCGGCTTCTTCCCCCTCTCCTTCCGCATCTCCTCCTCCTCCCCCGGCTCTTTCCCCCTCCCCTTCATCGTCGCGTTCGCTTCCGCCACCACCAACCTCGCTCTTAAAGGCCTCCTTATTTTCGTATTCGATGAGATACGCGTCCATGAGAAGGGCAGCCTCGCTGGGGAGGGGGGGCTCCTCCTCCTCGTGGCGCTGAGGGGAAGGGGGAGAGAGTCGCAAAAATCTCCCACCCCTCCGATCCGTCTCCTCCTCCATCGTCCACCTTCCCCGTCGTTTTCTTCTTCTTTGACGAGGGGACGATCGGCTGCCGTGCCCGCTTGAGACGCTGCCGCCGGTGTGAGAGGCGTCGAACTCGTCGTTGTCGTAATCGTCATTATCAACATTCATCCGCGAGACCACCCCCGCCTTCCGCGTGCTGCTATTTTTGAGGAGGTGTCGTCCGAGGGGATGATTCTCGGCGTATGGGACCTGACGCTTGGCGGAATAAACCCTGCGTTGCAACGGCGGTGGGCGTTGTCCCCCGTGGACGGGGGCGGCGGCCTCGGCGCAGTGGCCGCCAAGGCCACCACCAACGATCACTACGATGAAGCCGGCTGTCAGGGTAACGGCGGCGGAGAGCGTGACAAGGAGCGAGGGGGGATTCATCGTGCTATTGGTCGGGGGAATGGCGGCCCGACGACGAGGGCATTATTCGTTGGGGTCGTGAAGGAGAACATGGAACTTAATGAGAAAACGACGGCTCATTTAGAATTTCCTCAGTGAATTTTCTTAAACTCTGACTACTACAGTGCCAAGTACAATTGTCCCGAGACAAAAATCTAGATTTTTGCCTCAGTACTATTCCTATAGTAGGCCTCTACGAGAAGTTAGGCCGCCTCTTCTTCCTCCTAACTTCTCGTTGGGTCTAATGTAGGAATAGTACAAAAGCAAAAATCTAGATTTTTGTAGTATCGTACGTGTGTGTATCGTAGAGTCAACTTGGAGCTGGTCTTCTTGCAACTCTCCGACTTGTGGGGGGTTGATGGACTTTTTCTTTTGCCCCCCCAAACATATCTCTGCAGGCAGCCCCCCAAGGGACAGACCAAGTAAACTATGCAACACAGAATACCACCATAGTGGGGCCATTCACCAGGTCTATTGGCATGGCTAATGTAATAAATAGCCGCCCCCTCCCCAGTAACATCTCAGCGATGAGCTGATCTAGGACCTTATCAAAGGGAATTTATTCAATTATGTGAATTGACAAAGAAAATAATTAATTTTGTTAAGGCATCAATTTGACTGTAGATTTTTAATTTCTCCGAGTTGGACTGCCCCCAAAATGATCAAATACCACTCCCCCTGTGCTCTTGATCTAGGCTGGTGGATAACTTTTCCCCTGAAGTGACATGTTTTGAGAGAAAACGAAGTAACGTGTAGTTCAGGTCAGGAAGAGAAAATTATGCGCTCATTTTAATGCTTAAAAATGAAGTGGATCACCCTGGCCAAAGCAAGGGGGTGAGATGTAACCTGTAGGATTCTACAGGTGTTGGTACATCTTTATGATGTATCTTTGATGTTCCTCCATGAGTATGTACATCTACAGGAGAGCTTGAAGATCTCCCTTCAACATCATATGATGCAGTGATCCATATCCAGCATTCAATGATGTGGTGGATCTCTATTCAACATTTAATAATGCTTTAGATCTCTGATGTTAGACTGTGACTTCAGAGGCTCCACTTAGTACTAAAATTCATTTGGTACCTTATGATATACTTTAGGTAAGTACTGTATACACCTAATGTCTGACCTTGGTCAGACATGCCTAAAGTATAACAAAGGTTACACATGTTACAGTGAACTCCTGGGCTCATGTCACTCGCCCCAACTAATGAAGAATCAGTGTTGATGAGGAAGAAAACCTCTGTGAGGAAAAAAGATCTTTGTGTGGGCCTGGGAGTGTCATTGCGTGTGTAGATAGGTTTTGATTACTAACAACAAGCATAAGTCTCAACTTTGTCCATCTGTTGAGTGACCAGTTTTTCTTCAAAAGTATATTTCCTGACCTTATTCAAAATAGCTGGCAGAAAATTTGCAGGATTATCAAAATTTTAGTTGTTGATAGAACACATGATAGAAAAGCAAGAACCAAGTTTGCCTTTTGGAAGTCCTGAATATTCCATTTGTTTACACTCTCAAAAAGATTGAGTCAGGATAGTTGCCTCATCAGTTCTGGCGCTCTTTCCAACAATCTTGTGGCATGTTGCTAGAGAGTTCATCAAGAATCCTATGATTGCTGTGGTGATTGCACTGATCTTTGCCCTACTCTACTTCCTTCTGCTCTCATTGCTCAATTGCCCACAATTTTTTCTTGGCAACTCATTCTCAGGACTTGTGACGTTCATCATATCTATCACTTTCCCTGACTTGGCTACAGAGATGGGAAAAAGTTAAGTTAGCTCATGACTCAGTCCTTGAGTTAGACCTATTTTTTTGAACTCAAACTTTCCTGACTCACGTTTTTTTTATTTAAATCCAAACTCAAAACTTTCCTGACTCACGATTTTTTTTCAAAATCCAAACTCAAACTTTCCTGACTCAAGATGTTTTTTAAAAATCTAAACTCAAACTTTCCTGACTCAAGATGTTTTTTTTTAATCCAAACTCAAACTCCAGTAACTCAAAAATGTTAGTATATACGTAGCGTAAGATACTCTAAGATCTTACTTCCTACTCCTATCCTCTCATGCCTTCCATGACGGGGACCGGAGTCCTACAGGTTATGAGCAAAAGCTAACGCTTCAAGACTTTCCCCCACCTCACGGACAATTCAGGTGATCTCCTTCACCTCATTTCTCTCTGCTGTGGGTTGGCTCGCGCCTACGACGGCCCGTGCCTATTTTTCTTCACCCTCCCCCCTTGGGGACGTTCTTCCTCGAACATCCTAATTAATTCTCCGAATTAATTCTCTCCCACCTCACGG
Organism: Cyclostephanos tholiformis; assembly: GCA_036939975.1. Classification (NCBI taxonomy): domain Eukaryota; phylum Bacillariophyta; class Thalassiosirophyceae; order Thalassiosirales; family Thalassiosiraceae; genus Cyclostephanos; species Cyclostephanos tholiformis. The sequence continues at coordinate 622 of JALLPB010000805.1, read as the reverse complement.
ACAAATTGGGTGACCTCCTTCACCTCATTTCTCTCTGCTGTGGGTGCGGCTCGCGCCTACAACGGCCCGCGCCTCAACTGTTTTACGTCCGACGTCATTAATGATGGATCCACCCCTCAGCCCTCCCACGGCGCGCACACGTGCCAAGGCCGCAAAGGCCAAATCCCCCTCCGCTACCCCTCCCACCGGTCTGCTACTCCTTGGGCTACCTCCCGGCCGAAACCCACTGCGAACGAGAACGTTTACGAACTCCTCCGTGACCATGATGACAACGACAACCCCGGTGATGATAATCCCTTCCTCGACTCGGGCGACGAGGACGACGTTCGACTGTCTCCGGAGTTGCTCACTCCCCCGGATGCTACCGCGGGCGGCGTTACGGCGGTCGACGGGGATGCTACCGCCGGCGGCGTTACGATGGTCGATGGGGCGGTCGATGCGGGATTCGATGGGTGTCCTAAGCGTGTTCTTGTGAGGACGGGTTTCTTGTGTTAATGTTTTCTAACGAGAGTAGGAAAACACATGTAACGTTGGATCGGAAAGAGAAATTATGAGCTTATTTTAAATGTTAAAAGTGATCAGAAGTGAGCTCCTCCGGAGGTCGAGAATCGTGTGTTTCGCG
>JALLPB010000804.1:0-12825 GCA_036939975.1 Cyclostephanos tholiformis | reverse complement strand
AGCGATGCTCCTTTCTCGCGATTGACTTAAACTGCGTATTACCAAAACTGCGTATTCAACTAATAGGACCCTGGAGGTGGTTGGCACATTCGTACTTCCACGCATGACACAAAGGATGCCACAGTGGCGGTGATGATCATGGCTGCGGGATTAGTGCTTCCGTCGATGTCATTTTTAAGGGAAAGTCTGACAAATGCATTGCTAGGAAAGAATTCTGTGATTATCCAACAATACACAATTATCGCTGCCAGGACAGTGCCTGGATGGACGAGGAGGTGATGATCGCATGGGTCAACACGGTACTTAAACCGTATGTTGCCAATGCTCCCGAGGATGTCACCCCCCTCCTCATCCTTGACAGCTACCATTGCCATATGATGGCTTTGGCAGTGACAAGAATTTAGGAGCTGGGGATTGAGGTGAAGCACATCCTGGGTCCTGGGCGGATGCACTTCCCTCTGCCAGCCGGTCAATGTTGGCTTCAATAAGCCTTTCAAGGATCGTGTCAGGTGGCAGTGATTGTCATGGATGATTGCTGAAGGAGTCATTCGTGGCACAACAAGCCTGCCAATGAGGCGTGATGTTGCGGGGTGGGTTGATCGGGCAATGGCAGAGATGAAGAGCGAAGTGGGGATCTGCTGCAATGCTTGGTTGAAGACAGGCTACGAATGGTTCCCGAAGGTGGGGGGACAAGAGGAGGGGAATATTGGGGGCAATGATAACTAATTTAATCTTTATTCTATGATAAAATCTATGGCAACGATCATTTATATCTCAACTAATTAATTAAAAGTCTAAAAATTAGAATACTTCTCGTCATCGCTGTTTATGAAACATTCTTCGTCTCGTTGTCCCCAACAATGCTTCTTTGCCACATGCTTCTTTGCCTTTGTCTCATCCTCCATTGGCAAGCAAGAGATTATTGTTGCATGGCAGTACCCCCTGTTTGCATGAACCAGCCGCCGCTCCTCCCTATTGCACTCCTCCTCATTGCCACCAAATACACTTATCACCTGTGTGAGCGCCCCATCATAGTGCACAGCATGTTTGACCATGTGACGCATTAAGAACCCAACATGACAGCAATCGATTCCATCCGTCACCCAATACCAAGCGATTGCAGTCTCCTTGTGACCTTCAATCAAAACCTGCACCTTCCAAAAGTGCACAACCATGTCCTCTTCCAGCACAGAGCCACAAACTGTGTGCTCCTCACAGGAGCGGCCTTGGTATCCCATTAATGTGCCGACAATCTCAACGACAATGCCGGGTGGAGGAGTGGCCATAGCGGCCTTATGAGAGCAATTGGCCATGGTTGTGTGTTTTTTTCAGTATGATTACACACTGCCGGGTGTAATTTCTCAGAGGAACCAACAGCAAAGTGGGTATTGCCAGAAAGGTCTTTTCAAGGCGGATCAATTTAGCATATCTAATTAAGGCAAATGTGTAGGATTTGGCAAGAAATCGACAGATTTAGCTTATTTGTGCTTATAGGGTTGGTGCTAAATATGATAGATTTAGTGTCTGATGCTTATCCCCCGGTGATGCTTATCCCACGACATATACGGTATGATAGATTTAGCTTTGAGAGTAAGAGGATAAGTTTTTTTTGCATTCCTACCACTTGATCGATGGCCATGGATGGAATGCCTTTTGGCCAAGACCCAAAAAGTGGGATCAAAAATTTACACAAGATTTACACAGAAGAAAAAATTTTAAAATAGATTTTTTTAATCACTACCTATTCACCAACCCCGAGCACCATTGCAGCATTACTATTGCCTCATTTCTTTTTGCAGAGTGATGTAAAGGATCCCTGCACCATGCTCATCATGACAGAATAGCTGCAAGCGGAAGAATGATTCCAACAAAAGAGGCTTCTGAAAATGGCAGAAGCTGCGCAAGGGTCTCAGTCTCCTTGAGGCAATGGTGACAAGCGTCAGAAGCACCCAGCAAGACAATATTGATGGGACATAAAATATCATACTGCCATGCCCCAGTAGTTAGGTCATTTAGCAAATATTAGAGGGGGATATAACGATTTTTATAAATGTATTAGTTGGGCTTAAAAGGGCAAAAACTCCATTTTAAAATGTATTCCTATCTATGTAGAGGGTGAGCAACAAAAATTAGGAGACCAGTTCCTATCTATGTGAGATACTAAAAAACAAATTTCATTGTTGGTTTTGGATGGTTGTGAAGCATTATTGTTTTTCACAAATTTCAAGTGAGAAACAATCATGCTTTGCACTCATCTGAACTACTTTGGATAGTGTGACTACTCTACACTTAACAGTTTTTATTTTCATAAGTATTTATATTATTTTTACTAAGATACTATGATACTTATTATGAAACTACCATGTATCGATATACTTATGGTGCAGCTAATACCTAAGTACCTTCCCCAAAACATAGTGACCATGACAACCCTCCCCCCCAGCCAAAACCAAGCCAAAACTAGATGAAAATTAAATCTTCATAGGCAAAAAAATATTACTGGATAGCTGGGGTTAGTGTGCATTGTTATGATGCAGCAGCTGTGAAAACGCACAAGAATCATCGTTAAAAACTCACCTTTAGTCAGCAAGCATGCCACACCGCCGCCTGAAGAAAATAGTCAATAAAATAAAGAAATAGTTAGTTGTACCAAAAAAAATTACATCGCCGTGATGCGGCGATCGATATCAATTGCGCAACATATGGTGATTGGACGCACCTATAAAATTTGAGATGCTGGAGGGCGGTGGGGTGGGGGGACCATGGTGGTCAAGTTTTATGTTTTTTGTTGTTGTGAGTCGTGTGTTTTTTAGTGTGCAATGGTGGCTGGTAGTTGAGAGACCGCTGTTGGTCAAAGGAGGTTGCCATCAGCATGTATGTCTACAGCCTTACCATTGGGAACCAATTGGGAAGGAAAGCTTGTGTAAATAGATGATCAACTGCTCCAGAGATGCAGAAATTTGAAAAAAAGATGTGTGTATTTTTTTTTTGCTTTTTTGCTAGGCTTAGTCCAAAAAGTGGCCAACAATTTTTTTAAACAAAATCATTTCAATGACCCTGATTGCAACACATTAATGAACAATGAGATAAACAAGGCATGGGTAGTTCTAACCCTGTACTTTAAGGTGGTCTTTTTGGTTTTTCCAGATTCGATCATCAAATGGCCACTAAGAGCACTCCTAGAAAGTGGAGTTGTGTGTAAATAGACCAAAATCGTGGTCCAAAAAGTGGTTTTTCACTTGTATCAAGAATTTCTCATGTATTGTAGAAAATCAGGCATTTTAAATAATAGGTGTAACAGATCTCCTCACTGCTCCCATTTTTTTGTGGTGAGGAACAGACAGGCCACGTGCACACGGCAAGGGGAATGGGGGGGCCCATTCTGCAGGCAAAAGCACTGTGGACCATGACAAGTGGCTGCAGGTAGGGTTTAGGAATAGATTTAAGCAACAAAGGGGTGAGCATGCACACCCCCCCCTGGAGCCAAAAAACACCAAATACCTGCCTAGTTTGCACCAGAGTGGTCTCGCAGCCACGGACTCAGAATTGACAGAGTATACAAGAAAACCACCTGAGTAGGATATTCATACCAGCTAGTGCAACACAATGAAGCCAACGAGTCCAGAGGAACCAAGCAAGAAATAAAGGTGAAGGAGGCAAAGGAAGGCCCGGTTGTCATCGCACATAATGAAGGCAACAATTTGAATAGAGGAACTTTGTGGACACCTCTGGCAGGAACTGAAGAGATGGAGACAATGGTCCCTTGCCTACTCCACATCCCCAGGGTCCTCTTTGACAAGATCCATAGGGCAGGGCACCCATTGATGCCCCATGAAGTGCTGTCACTAATCATGGAACATGTGGAACCCTAGGCAGAGACGGCAGCTGAGGAGGTGGGGCAAGCATGGTACTTGGCGGTGCAATGGTGTATCATAGGCCCAATGCAATACCCAGGGGGATAGCCATGTTTCATTCTTGGTAGATCTTAAGAATGGTACGCAGTAGAGTATTGCGAAAACGAGGGCAAAAAGAGACTCTCGAAAGCAGGAAAATTGTGAGCTAGTGATTGTTAGAATCTACAGCGAACTCCAGATGTGGCTCAAGTGCGCACTCTCGGACAGAAGTCTGCGAGAATCCCAAACCCAACGCTTTCTGTACTCCAAAATTTTAGAGGGCAGCGTCAAACTGGCGGGAACTACCAAATCAGACCTCCACGTGGCAGATCTAAGAAGAATGCTCCGCAGTTCTTCTTAAGCGCCCAAACAATAGATGACGAGAGGCACAATCCTGACATGTGGAGGGCCAGGTGCCTGTGAAATGCACTAGCAACGAACCAAGCAAGCTCAGACAATTTCACCTAGCGGAAACGAGTCGCTGAACCCCGATATTATTCCGAAAGGTCCCTTTTGGCTGCCAAAAATAGGGAGCGACGAGGCGTATCACGCTGAGACCTTTTGTCAAAGCACGTGATTGTCGACGTCGAAGGTTGTCGCGGCACATAGTGCGGCGACATGGGATGGATCACAAAATGTGACATGGACGCCGCGATCCGCATGAGCAGACCAAGAGGGCATATCAAATTTTGGCACGGCATTAAAGAACTTGGATGATTGGCAAGCGAGAATGTCCCAATCTGCCTGAGAGATACGGTCACGTGTCTTGCGCCCGTTGACGGAGGCAAAATCGAAGGGGCCGTGAATGTATGTGTCCGAATGAGTCAAGTTTAACCACCGGCGGAATGGGACGAGTCGCTGCTTGATGGCGAGAGCCTCGGAAGTATCTGATGGGCGGATGAAATGAGTGGCAGCAGCGGATGTAGGGGTCTCAATATCACCGACCGAATGGTATTGCAGCCAGTACCGCTGATTGCAGGCGTTATGACGTACGTCGTCGAAATGCAGAGTGTAGAACTCCACCAGAAAACGGCCATCCTGGAGGCATGATGGTGACAGGCTCGAGCTATCCGAGAGCGCCACCCGAACGAGGCGCCACTCGCGCACCGTCGGATTACCTAGAGAGTGTGAAACGAAAAAAAGTTTGTCGGCCGAGTCAATTATGCTCCGAACGAGCAGGCTGATTGGGGGAATGGACGGGGCTGTGACCGCGGCCGGAGATGGGGGAGGTCCTGTATAGAAGAGAGAGTGTTCCAGGGCGACATCATCGGGTAAAACACCGCGAAGCTCTGTCGCCTCCAGCCACGTCTCGTCGTTTAATTCAGACAGCGATGGAAAATGGAAGTCGCGGAAATCACCGCAGCGAGCAAAATGAGATGCAACAGCAAATGGCGCCGAGGGCTCAAACCCCTTCAACCCGGCTTCCTTGTAAGGGGAAGCACCAATTGGCTTGTACAGCTGGCCGTAGCGATTGTCCGGGCCGTCTATGGGCCGGAAAGGGATAAGCTCGGGCGGATACGGCGAGAGATCGGAGGCGTGCTTTTTGTCGCGGCGTGTGGACTCGCCGACGAACTCGAGTTCGTACGACGCGCCTGGCAGCGACGCAACAATCCGCCAAGGGCCGGTGTAAGGGTGCATCAGCTTGTCCACCTTCCCTCGCTTAGAATCGGAACGGGTGGCGCGGCGGGCAAAAACGATGTCACCGACCGAGAATACCCGTGGGTCGCCGCGGCGCGAATTGACCAACTCGCGATGCCAGCAGCGGTGCTCCGTAACGAGTAGTTCTGCGATTTCGCGACACGACGATAATCGCGCGGCCAACTCCTTGGCGTATGAATGAACTGTCCCTGGTGACGAGTACAATTCTGCATGTTTACCTGCGGAAAAGTCAATCGGGAATGAGAATTCGCGCCCAACGGCGACCAACGAACGAGATATGTCGGTGCCTGGGACCGGGCAGGAGTTCCAGGCATAAATCAGAAGAAGGATCGCCTCGAGCGCGATCCTAGTAGAGTCGCGTTCATTTGTCATGATTCGTAGTCCTTCATTCAGGTACCGGTTGAGACGCTCGACGATCATGGGATTGTGGTTGCCGCCGCTGAGGACATGACAGTTAATCTGAAGGAGGTCCAACGCCTCACGGCATACGCCGAAAAACTTGCTGTCTTTATCTAGGACGACGGTGTGGCAAAAGCCATAACGTAGAATAATCTTCATGATCGACGATGCGTAGGTGGTTGCGTTTGCATTCGCGACGGGCTCCATCGCGGCAAACGTACACATGCCACAGGCCGCGATGAGATAATGAGAAGAGCCTTCAAACCCGGAGGCTGCCCCGGCCTGGTAGCCGTCAATATGCAGCACCTGGAACGGTGCTTCAACGGGGAAATTGTATACCAATTCCCGAGATTTGCTCCTCGTTGGGTTGGTGAGGGCGCATCCCGGGCATGATCGGCATAATTTTGAGATGTGCTTGTACATCTGGGGCCAGTAAAATCGGAGGCGAATACGGTGGAACGTCCGTGAAGCATTCAAGTGCCCGCCGAGGGGGTTACTGTGAAAGGCAACAAAAACAATACTGCGGAGTGCAAGCGGAACCAGTTGCAATTTGGTAAAGGACTCAGAACCCGCAATTGGCTCGTGGTAAAAGAGAATACCGGCGTCCAGATGAATCGCACTTCGACGGAGCGCCTGCCGATAATTGGGGTCGAGCCTAGCAGCATCCAAGCTTCGTTGGGATATAGTGCCTGGATTCCTGACGAAGCCGAGGACCGCCGATAATTCTGGGTCGTTGGCGTACGATTCCACCCAGACGTCGCGCGAGGGCATACGAACCCCAATAGCGCCGTTCAGGTATGTCTCGGCGTAGGCCGCCGGAGCCGCGTACTGAGTAGGCTCACAAATTTCAAAATTACTAGATCGTATCTGCAGGCACCGATCCAAAACCTGTTCGAAAATACGTGCCGAAGTGATCGCCGGAATTGCAGCGTCCATGCAAAACGCGTTGGAATGGTGAGATAGTTGATAGGTGAGTTCGTCAGTAAGCCGGAAGCAAGACACGAACTCGAACGGTGAGATCGCGCGGACATAGGTATGGCCATCGTACACAAACTCGATACCAAAATAATGTCCAAAGAGATTGCCGTTCTCGTTTGGGTTGAATTGTGGGCACAGGCCGTCGACGTCGACAACCGACGAACCGACCACGACGGCAGGGTTGTCCTGATCACGGTGGAGATTGTAGGACAAACGCACGCGCGGGCCGACGGATACTCGTTGGCCATCGGACGGTGACGATGCACGTAACGGCGGCACCCCGTTATCGTTGACGGCGTGCACGTTGAATGACGGGTCGTCCATTCCGTAGGAGACGGCCAATTCCGGTCGATTGAAAGGGGCCCACAGGAATCGCGCCAGCGGCCGCGATGGTGCCTGAGGGGGTGGGCGAATCTCAAACAATGAGCAATTAGGTTCGGAATTGGAATGAACGGCAACGAGCAACCGGCAGTGTCCGACCACGCTGTCCCCATGGTCCGGGAACGAAATGCTTGTATCAGTGACGAGCCACCCATCGGCCGCCAACTTCTTGGCAAAAGAAATGGACACGGCGCGATTGTCGTGATCAGGATGCACAAATGCGACAACAATCGATAATGCCCGAATAACGCGGAGCTGGGTGACGATCTGGCTCTGGACATCCCAAAACCGACTCGTGGTTTCGGAGCCCGAGTAGCGGTGGGAATGGATCAAATATCCCGTGAGTTTAGAATTGATACCCGACGAACGGACATGGTCCAGCAAAGCCGATGCGCCGTCGAAGATGTGAGTACATCCTGTCATTGTCCGAAAGAGCGAACGCCCATTAGAATAAGGGTCGCACGCCAGGACAATGCGGAATGGCATCCCCCTCTCGGAGATGGTTGTCAGAAAATGTCCGCTGTTGAAGCCATAGGCGGCCCAGTCGAAATGGGCAATCATGCTAGCCGTCCGGGTGATGTCGGAATTGTACAGCGCCCTAGGCTGCGGTGATGCCGGACGAGCACAGTGTGTGTCCATACCGAAACGCACTGGCCACGTGGCAAGATGTTGGAATCCGCACACGACCGGCGGTGGGGCATCAACTAATGTGGTACTCGGCGATGTGCCGGGAAGTGGGCCCAAACGGCGCGGTGGTAAATTTACCCGCGGGCCGCGAAAATACGGCTGGTATTCGTCCGCGATGGGCATCTCTGTTGGCGCCGGACTGCGGCGTCGAAGCGCTGAGACTTGTTGGACGTAATCGCGCAGGAGAGGATCGTAGCACAGATCTGCCCCCACGCGCGAGAAGTAATCTGCATCAACGAGACAATGGTCGTTGCGATGCTCAATGACCATGTCCCAACACATAAACCGCATCTGCAGGCGTAAAAGAGCTGGGTTTTTTCCGTCGTACGACAGAATGAACTTAAGAGCGTAACAGTCCGTGACGCATACGAACCGTTGGCCGAAGGCCATGTGCCGGCACTTATTTATCGCGTAATCCAGTGCAAACGCCTCGCCAAGATGGGAGTGAAGGCGCTTCTCGTTACCAACTGTCCGGCGGCAGCCAAATGCAACCGGGTGTAGCGTCGCCATCGAGTCTTTTGTCATAAAGTCGAAAGAGCCGCCAGACATGCACCTGTGCATGGCCTGGAGCGAGGCGTCGTCGTCCGCCGGCTGCAATGCCGCATACCCGAAACCTTCCGCGGAAAAGTCGGTCCGAAGGACCAATAATTTGCGGTGGTCGTAGCGACGCAGGCACGGATCGCGAAGGATGGCATTTTGCATGTCAGTGAATGCGTGTTGAGCGTCCTCCGTCCACAAATCCCCAAGAGGCATCGTGTACTCATTGCGGAGGATATCACGGAGGGCGGTGATGCGGATTTCAAAATTCGGGATGAAACGTGAGTAGAATTGTACGAATCCGACAAACTTTGCAACTTCGCGAACGATAACCGGCGTAGGCCAATGCTGCAACAACTGGTGCTTCGACATCGCTGGTCGGTTGCCATCCGGACCAACGTCGATTCCCACAAACTCGAATCGTTTTGGGAAGATGTGAGATTTGCGCAGGCTGAGGGACAGATTCTGCGACTGGCAAACTCGTAGTTGGCACTCCATGTAAATGAGGGCAATCCGAAGCGATTTTGCCCAACTGAGGATATCGTCCACGATAATGTTTGTGTTCGTGTCCTCATCGATAGTGACCCCAAGGGATTGGGCCAACTCCTTCCACGTGCTATCGACATCGTGGATGAACGCGATGAAGGTAGCAGGTCCATTCACCGGACCAAAGGGCATCACGTTATAGGTCCATTTCGTCGCATCCGGTCCCGCGAACGCCAGTTTATCCTGCGACTCGCGTTCTACCCCGATTTGGTGGTACCCTTGAGGGGCATCCCACATCCACATCCACCGCCCATCACGAAATGTCAGGTGGACGGCCGAGTCGCAGCGGGGAATGGGGTAGGCGACCGGACGAGTGACCTGGTTCAACGGAATATAATTGATGCAAAACCTCCAAACGAAGTCGTCTATATTCTTGACGTGCTCCTGGTGGGGCTTTGGGGCAAGCAACGCCTTGAACATCCAACTGCCGCCGTGAATCTGTCGGATGTGGCCCAACTTCTCTAGCAACGCAATGCACCTGCGCATAATCGGGACTTCCTGGGGGCCGTAATTTATATTTTTCACACAAATAGGTCGTGCAGAGCCAGTGTCAATCGAGCACCGATAATCTTTGACCGGGACGAATTGTCCTTTATCGTCAAAGACCGACCAGTATTTCTGGAGAAGTTTGTAGACAAGGTCTCGGGTTGTGTCATCAAGGTGGGACAAATCGATTTCCGAGCGCAGCTTTGCTCCGTGAGTATTTTCATCGTAAGGCGAGAGGAAGCGAGGATCGACCTCGTCGATAGGCGGCGCGGCATGCTTGCGCTTCCGAAGGATGGGACCGCCCCGGACGTTGTGAAGGATGACGTCGAATTCGTGAGACTGGTCGGGGTACCCCCGATCATCGAGAAACACATTGGGGCGTTTCTTGCCCCGAATCTTTCGGGCGACTCTGATTGGCTCGCCAGATGGAGCGTGTGATACGAGGATGTCGGGTTGGTCGAAATCAGGCAGGGAGGAACTCTCCCGGGCGAATGGTCTGAGGGTGTCCGGACAAAATAGTGGGACAAATATCAGTAATTATATAATACTTAGTGCGTCTGCGCATTTAGTTGTAAACAAAAATGCAGATGTATCGCACTGGAATCGAGGGGTCGTGAATCGCTCCCAATGAAATGAAGGACAAAATATCAAGGCTCAGCGCTAGCGCGCACTCACGCTGACGCCATTTTGTCGAAAGGGGGCACATCCTCCTCCATAAGGATGTTGCCGAAAGGATCGACCACGGATCCGATGGTGGCAACACTTGCCGAACCATCAGTGGTCGAGGTGTCGCTGATATCGGCGACACGAACTCGCTTTGGGCTCATCAAGATGCTGCCAGGGATATCGCCTGGCTCCTTCTCGCGAGACAGGAAGGCACACTTTTTGTAGATGTGAGCCTCGATGGCTTCAACTTCCGCGATGACGCTTGCATGCAGCGCGGCGTTAGCCGCCGCTGTACTCTCGTCGATAACCGGAATCGCGCACATTGCGCGACGGAAGTCGATTGGAAACGGGGGCGTGTCAAACGCACGCATCTCGGCGACCTGATCCGCCGTATCAATTATCATCCTTGTTTGAGTGATGAAGGGTAACCCGAGGATTGCATTGACGGTAACGTCGGGCCCTGTGGCCACGACAAGGCTTGTAGGAGTACCCTCGCGCGTCAAATACGGAAGGTGGAACTGGAACCCCACCGTTAGGTCCGTCGTGACAGACGACCCACCTTGCTGCACGATCCCGCTCAAGGTAATCGGTGAGTAATCCTTCGGGCTATGAACTGACGCAACGGTGTGAGGGTATGCCTTCGCGAGTGCTGCGAAAAAATGCAAGTTGCCGGTCGTGAGGGCCGCCGCAGTGTCGACCACGCATCGAATCGCCGGGCACCCGGAGTCGCCAAGGGACGAGCCGAGCTGGAGCGTTATGTGCGGGAATGCGGTATGGACGGGAACGGGGAGGGTACGCCGGGACGGCGGTGTAATGTTAAACACAGGGACGGGGAGGGAGAGCATGAAGACGCGAGGGCCGGCTGCGTCGACCGCGGGAGATCTGGTCGAAATGCTCGAGACGGTCGATGTCGTCAAGGAAGTATCGCTCGCCGCCATCGCAAGGACCGTCTCACGAATCTTCTTCTGTGACGCCTCGTCCAGGTCCTTGAACTCCACACTACGCTTCCCTTTCCCCTTGCCGCCTTCCTTCCCTTTGTCGCCTTTCTTGAATTTTGCCTTATATTCGACGAAGTGCTTCTCTGCAGCTTGAATGACAAGAGGGTCACCCTTGCGAGGGCAGACGATGACGCCCTTGAGCATCCACGAGTGGTCGCCGCCGCAACCCCAGCAGGTGCGCCTGACGGGCTTGCCGTCCTTATCGTACTTCGTGAGTGTTTGTTCGGCTTGGCTTGCGTAGATCCCCGCGCCAGCACCCGCCGATGCGGAAACGAAGAAACCCTGGCTTGCCAGCATGCCGCGCGCGATGTCTTGAAACTGTTTGCACTCATCTTCCGCCGCCTGCGCAGCGGAAAGGATAACAGACATCATACGGCGCTGGTAGCTCCCCGAGAGGTCATGCACGAGAGAATGGTTGGGGTACATCTTGCGAAAGGACGGGAGAATAGTCCTATCGAGGCCCTGGATGAATCGGTCGCAAACGCTGATCGGGTAGCGTTCTTGCATTTGAAATGGACGCGTGGCGTTTTGCATCCTCTGATAATAGTCGAGGACCGACGCCGTTACCGGCTGGCCGTCCGGTCCGACTGATGTCTGACGGATGTGCTCAAGGACAGCGTGGGGCTGGTCGCTATAACCTGGGCAAAGTTGAACAAAGATCGACGCGCAGATCTGCCGAAACCCGAGGCGAAGGATCTTCGCCTGAATTGTCTCGCGAATTGATCCCGCATCGATATTCGCGTCGCCGAGGTTAAAATCAGCAGGGCGGAGTGCGATAGGCCCGTCCTGAAGGCAGGGTTCAAGCACACGGATACGAACCTCGTCGGCGCTCAGCGTGGAGAGGTCGGAGACCCCGTGCCACGTCGTCAGGTTGTACTCGTTCCCGAGCCCGTCCGTCATCACTTCCGTCGTCTGGGGGAGTTCCAGATAATAGCCGACGCGAAGGGTAGTCGGCCCGTACTGAGCAATGGTAACAAGGCCGGAGAAATCGACCGAGCACGTCACACGGACAAACCGAACGTCCGCGGCGCGACAGTCCGTTTTATTGCCGTCCTGGACCGGCTTCAGGATGGTAGCACTGCCTGGAACCGTGCAGTTCTTGATCTCCTTCCCGTCCGAGCCATGATAGCCGGCAATCGTCAAGTTAGTAAAATCGTACCAGGCCGCGTCGAAGAGGCCTCGCCAGTCAAACATGAGCCCATCGACAATTGCGCTGCAATTCAACTGAGCGCCGAGGGCGTCCAGAATGAGGCGGGTGTCGATGGGAAGGGGCTCGAGGGCACTCTTGTTGACCTGAAATGCGTGGGCGCGCTCAAAGACAGGCATACCTGTCTCGACCTTTGGGTACAGAGACACCGACAAGCGCCCAACTTGAACTGTGACAAGGTCACGGGGGACGAACGACATCTCGTGTACCGGGATGGATTGTGTGGTAGTCATGTTGGTGGTCTGGTATCGTTAGGGTGAATTCGTCAGGTGATGGAGCACCACTTAAGAATGGCACGCAGTAGAGTATTGCAAAAACGAGGGGAGACTCTCAAAAGCAGGAAAATTGTGAGCTAGTGATTGTTAGAATCTACAGCGAACTCCAGATG
>JALLPB010000803.1:0-12840 GCA_036939975.1 Cyclostephanos tholiformis | reverse complement strand
TTTCTTCTGTTCACAGTCGTCGTGACGAAACACGTCTGGCCGTATTTTCAGTCCCTTTTACCCAAAACAAGTTCCAAACGTGTTTCTTCCAGCTTGTTAAACAAAAAATAATTCTTTTTGGGGGAATAAAGGTCCTCATAACACATACATGCATCTGCTGTCAGTTTCGTGTGCTCGTTAAAAACAAAAATTGTCCAGGACGAGAATTCGGTTAGGTGTATTAAAAAAACAGATAAGTAAACGGCCCGGCCCCATTCGCATCTCCCCCCCAACCACATCATTACTTAACCCTTTCCTGCTCAGGTGCGTTTGGTATGCAAGAGAGAGATAGTATTACTCTACTTTGATGGGGATATGTCTTAAAACTTGTCCTTGTTTTATGTTATGTGTGTGTGTGTGTGAGAGAGAGAGAGAGAGGAGTGAAGTTTGACTCGGATGTGGGGGCTGGTGGGGCGGGGTTGTATTGATGAGGGACCCCCACCCACCCGCCCTATCACCATAGCTTTACCATGGCTATGGACCGCCCAACAGCTTCGCTGGGATGGTGGGGGAAGACCCGTTGCTGTGGCTCATTTTTCTGCTCGCCGGTGGGTGGGTCGTGGCGGCTACGGCAATGATAGCCCAGTCTCCTCGCCCCTCCGGTCTCCGCCTGGAAGATCGCCTGGTTTTGCAAAACCTCCGATGAGCCCATCTCCTTTAGACTCCCTTCCATCCCTTTTTCCGCCGTCGCGTGTAATGCGATGGATGAGAGAGGCGGGAACGTCAACTGGAGACTACCGACCGTCCTGGATATGATGTGCCCATCATGGTCCTCAAGCCTCGTCCCACCGTCGCTGCGGACGTCCTTGTGGGGCTATTTTTTGTTGTCGTTGAGGAACGTTTGCCAAGGGGGGGGGGAGAGAGAGAGACTTCCGCGGTGGCTCGTGACCGCCGGGCTTCGCTCTCCGGCCCAGTGGACCGTCGCGAACTTGTAGTGTGCCTCGTTATTCTTGCGTAATAAACTCATGCTCTTCGGGTTGCACGTTAACGTTGATGTCACGACAGCGCAGTTACGACCGACCAAAGAATCCCGCCATACCATTGTTTACACTAAGACTAGATGATGATGCCTCAAGAAGCCTCTGGCTCAGGAATGGACCTTCAGGATGGCAACATGAACCAGGTCGGTGACTCCATGTCCACCGCCCAGGCTACTGATGTAAGTCGGGGTAACAACGGCATGAACTCCATGAATATTCCGGGCGGAATTGGCGGTGCGAACGGTAATATCAACTCTGTTATGAACGCCATGCTCGCGAACAACGTCATGCAACAGCAACATCAGCAGCAGCAGGCCCAAGGCATGAACCCTCAGGTACTACAAATGATGATGGCCCAGGGCATTAATCCAATGATGATGGGTCAGATGGGGATGAATAATTTTTTTCCACAGGCGATGATGAACCCTTCCATGGGCATGATGGGTGGGATGGGCAACTTTAATGCCATGGGAGGTGGGAACAACATGAACGTGCAGGCTGCCGCTGCCAACAACCAGGGGAACGCGAATGTCGATGGCGGAGATGTGCTCGCTCAGTTGATGATGAACCCCATGGCCATGCAGATGATGTCCCAGGGTATCAATCCCATGATGTTGTTGGGCATGAGCGGCATGGGCCAAGGACAGATTGGCATTGGCAACGCCAATCCTTACGGGGCGCCCAACGGTGTGGTGGGTGTCGGCCTCCCCGTGATCGCCAACACCGCAGCGCCTGGAGACGGAACCGTTGCCTCCGCCCCCCACTTGGCCTTAAACAAAGGGGCCAACATGCCTGGAGTCCTCGCACGGGAAGATGGGGTTTTGAAGTATCCCATTATGAATTCCAAGGGTGAAAAAAAATCTAGCAAGAAAATGAAGTTGAAGGACAAGCCCAAGCGACCTTTGAGCGCTTATAACTTCTTCTTTAGAGAGGAGAGGGCATGTATCCTCAATTCGATTACTAAGAAGACGTCGAAGACGATAGGTACTCCGGTTGAGATAAAGGTGGGAGATGAAGAGGACGGGAACAAAGAGGAAGATGTCAAGAAGACAGTCGGCAAGGAAGACTTGAAGGATTCTAAGGCCATGAAGAAAGAGGAAGTGACTGAAGATGATGACGTCATTCACGATGCCGTGTCGGAGAAGAAGGGTGAAGAGGACGGTGGAGCGAATGTTGCTAAAGGCTACGATGAAATAGGAGTAGATGGGAAGAAAATTCCACACGGAAAAATTGGATTTGAGAACCTTGCGAAGGAGATTGGCAAACGATGGCAGCAGCTTAAGCCTGAGGAGATCGAAAAATTCAAAAAGCTCGCCGACGAGGATATGGCGCGATACAAGCGTGAGATGGAGACGTTCTTGGCCAAGAAGGCACAATCAGAAGGTGCAGTTGGGGGCGGAGATTCAATGCCACCTTTTTTCTTGAAAAGAAGTGGTGATGTTGGCGACAATACGAAGCAGAAGAAGAAGAAGAGGATGAAAAAGATTGAGTAGGTTGTGAAAGACCTGTTCTTGCAAATGCCTGATTATGAGTCAAAAGAAACTGCAAAATCTATTGCTAGTATTTCATAATAATTAGAAGGACTAATTTATCGAACGTACATCAGCGATGGGGGAAATTCAAACTACGATTTTTATCAGCATTGTACATGCCACATAAGCTGAGGTGAATGGACATAACAGGAAGATGAGAGAAGCGAACAAAGTAATCCGAGTTAAGTATGTCTCAAGTTTGCAAGTGTGTATGTTAAAATCCCTCGCCAGATATACAACAGTCGGGCCTCGATGAAGTCCCACTCCTCGACTTCGGCCTGCTCGCTGGAGGGGAACTTCGAATTTCCCACGGGGGGTCACAACACGTTACGGGTAAGACGCATTTCAAGGACTGGTCATTTACTGCAATCTACCAAATCATCTCCAATATTGCTCATTATTCTCTCTCTCACGCTTATCCATTCAGCTTCCCAGCTTCTGTCGTAGGTATCAAAAAGTGCCGTTTCGTATTTTCTCAACTGGGACATCGCGTCATTCGCCAACTGTTCTTTGGTTATAGTTCTTTTACACCATGAATTGGCAGAATCAACGATGGATTTCATTTGATGTTCATTCTTTTTGTCCAATACATACTCAATCACCTCCGTTAAATTTTGTAGAGATGCGGGAACGTAGTCTAACATGGGGTGCAAGTTCGCATAAAAGTATTCAATATAATCAGGATCAATCTAATGCAGTGGCATAGCGAACGAGTATGTGAGGAAACCAATGCAAATAATGATAAAGAAGCACTATTATCATTATTTGCACAAACCTTAATGACAACCGAATTTGTGCAGAGGAGTTTCGTGAACCGTGAGCTCCAGGCGTTACCGTCAATATCAATAATTGCTCTGTACTTCATTAGATCTTCAAAAGGAATAACATTTGCGGCGATCGTTTGGTTCATAAGCTTCCGCCACTTCCAACCTTGAACAAAAGAAGTAAAACCAGCATCAATTATGTCCGGACGATCCATGCTCATCTTCACCAGCTTCGCTCTTGGCAACTCGTTAAAAGGTAAGTGTTGCCATCCAGTTGTCGATCCCCTCCAAACAGCCCTGTCGATCTTGGAATGCCAGGGGTACTTAGATTCATGATACTTGAAAGTCTGATCCCAGGAGCATTTAAAGAACCAGCTGTCACACTTCTCTTTAAGCATGCTTGCTGACTCATATCCAGTCATTCCGATGGCTTTACACCAGCCCGTACCGTATTTCGGTGCAGGAGTATGCCAAGTAAGTCGGGGGAATGATGCTTGATCCGCATGGTCATGGATAGAATAGCGAGACTCAAGACGAGGATTAAGTCGAAGCCAATTTGCCAATTGAGGATGATGGCCATGAAGGCAGCCACTGGCGTCACTTTCTATCAGTATGATAGGGATACTCTGCGTAACATCGTTATTAGCTACTGCATCATTTGATTCCATCTCCATCCCCGCCTTGAGCAATTCGATGAATGAATGTATTCTTGCATTCAAAATATTACCTTTGTGACTGTTCCGACAGAGAATATTTCCGTTTTCCAATATGATTGGCACATAGGCTTCGAAGCCGGGAGGCAGTGATAGATTGGCGGAGCTCATAACATTCTCGAATGTAGCGAGAAGTTCATTGCTGACATTTGAAGGGGGTCTATACGAAACCGAAACTGCCCTGGTGTTATGTTTCCTACCGTTCAATCCAACATTTGTAATTACCGCAACCGAGGATAAAAGGCAAGCGAGGCCGCTTATTTTGATCTGCCGCTTGTTGCTCTCTCTCCGCGGCTGCCGTTCACGTTCGATCGTGACATGGTGATCGATACCACCGATTTGCTTAAATCGTCTTTTCATGCCATCCATCCGACGATAAGGTTGCTCTCATCGTGTTGCTTGAGGACGTCGCTTAACGTCGCTGTAATCGGCGAAAGGAGAAGAGAAAGCCGGCCAGACCTCGAAAAATTCCCATTGAGTGTAACCAAAAGCTCAAAAATCCTTCAGAGAGAGAAGAAAGATGGTGAAAGTTTGGTACGAACAACAAACTCGGTCTATTTATATTGTGAAGTGCTATCGATCCCGGTCTCTTTTTCGTCATAGTACATTACTCTGGTGGTCCAATCGCCAGGGGTTAAAGTCGTGATTTTATTGGAGGCTACATTTTTATTTTACCTTATTTCTAACGAGTCCCTCCACTCCTACCCGCCCCCCCCAACCTTGTTCTCACTCCTCCCTTTCAAGGTACGAACCGCCCCCCTTCGGCCCCGGGACCTCCCTCAACCGTCCCTCCTACGGTGTTATCGAAGCGAAACCCTTTTTCATCCAGCAGCTTTCCCGCCGTCCCCAGGGAATGTTAATCGCTGGTTCGATTGCGACATTCATGGCGCTTGCCTACATCCCTCTCAGTGAGTTGAATATTTTTTTGCCTCATAAGACATAACTGATTAATTTATCGAGGGGGGGGGTAGGGCAAGGGGGGACGTATTTTTTTCTAATGGCTTGCCGGTTCCCCTTTTTGGGGGAGACGGCTCATATGGCGAGCACCTTTTTATTTCGACTCAAGCACCGTGCATGCTCATCGCTCCCATAACTCTCCCTCCCTCGTTTCTTGTTTATTTTTTGCCAGTGATTCGTGAGAATAGTCAAGGACTCCCTTTCACACTCTCCCCCGAATACCAGGCCGCCCAGCGTGCGTACATGCGTTATCACAACATGAATCCAATTTTTGGGATTTCTTCCAGGTGAGTCGATGTTAGGATTGATATCATCTTGTATTCCCAATTTGCTTGGGATTGGTAGGCGTAAATTTCCATTCGACCCTGGGACGCCTGGCCGTGGTGATTCGAATTAGACGATACTTACTAATTATGATTTTTTCATTCATTCTGCTTGAGTTTAGGTCCGCACGTGCCACTGACGGAGAGCACTGATTGAGATCATCAAATTGTGCTTCTTGTTGCATTCGCCATGTGTTGAGTGTTAACTATTGGATTAGTTATGAAGTGACACGGAAAATTATTTCTGTAGTGTGAGATAAGTAAGATATTAGATGTACCCTCCTCGTTCCGGTCCGGGGAGGGGGGGGGGAAGGTAGTTTCTTGGTAAATTTTTGAGACTACAATAATCCCCTTTATCCTGCGGTTTATCGTAGTGTTGTGAATAAATAATTATGTCGAAGCTTTCTTATAACCTACCAATAGTCATATCAGGTCAGATTGTTCGACAAAATTAAACAACTACATTAGACTAAGTCGAGCCTGTTTCGAGGTTAACAGTGCCACAGGGAAGAAACATGGACATCTCTGAGCCATCTAAATGCGGTCTTCATCCCCCTTCAACTTTACCATTTGGGCATGAAATGAGCTATTTTCCGAGGCATCCACTGTCCCCCGTAGAACGGACTCGATCCAGGTACCCACTTGTTACCCTTCTCATCCACCACGTCTTTCATAATTTCCGCCTCCCGCCTCAAATTCACCAGTTCCCTTTCCATATATTCCCTATCCGACTCAGCCTGCATTAGAGGCATGAGCGCATATCGCACCTTTCGCTCTTGCATCTTCTGTTGAATGCGGGATTGGTTCGTTTTGCCCACCTGGTAAAAGCCGTAGAGGATGGTGATAGTAGCGCCGGCCCATAGTTGCCAGCCTTTAGGACCACGCTCTGGTAGGTACCGACCAAAGTCAATCTACGGCAGTGTAGGCAGTGGATTTTTTAGAAGGCAGAACATGTGAGAGATAATGTCCCAAAATATTATTCGCAACGAACTACGTAGCGATCGCTCATCAATTCGAAATCATAATATTGCCCGGCCGAGAATACTAAATGCACGACATTATAACATGATCAAAAATTACCTTCTTATAGCCTCCCGGAGGGGGCATATCCTGGACGGGAGGGGCGGATGATGGACGAATGCTCATGGCTATTATTATAATAATATGTGTTGTATTTCCCAAATCACTTTTTCCATTTTAATGAGCGAGGTCCGTTTAGGGGGGCATTTTTACTGACTGCCCCAAATTCCCCGCGGGAAACAATCGTAATGGTCTGTCCTTAGTAGTTCTCGCCGAAAAAAAAAAATGTTGTTCTTCCCTACCTCTCTCGTTCCTCTTGCATATTATATTATGGATGGGGAGAAACAATGGTAGACAAAAAGAAGAAGTGCAAAGGGTCCCACCGGGCGAAACCGGCCACGCGGATGACGGCAAACGAAGATCAAAGTAGTGGCGGCGCGATCGAAACGCACGGTCGCTCTCACAACCGAATGGCCATATCGTTCAACGGTGAAGACCTAATTCATGTTTCGCCGTCAAGGGTATGGCCACGAACAATTTTTTTTTGGATATATTGCGTGCGCAATTCGCATCTAATTCCTTCCGTCGTCCATTTTTCTGTTGTAATTCACATAGATACGGTTTCAACATTCGCGAATTCGCCCATACTTTTCCGGATGCGGCCGAGGCGTGATGGAAACGCTCGAGGAAATACGTCGGGGTGGGTTGGAACCGCGCGACCTGCCGCCCATACAGGTGCGTGATCTAACTTTCGTTACTCCTGGTGATATCGTAATATAGGGGGGGGGCTGTGGTCAATTTACGAAAAAAAAAAAAAAAAATCATGTCCATCCAAATTTCAGGTGTTGATCGGACCCGACGAAAACGACGGACTCGGACCGTGGTATTTCTCATTGAACAATCGTAGACTGTGGGTATTGAAACAATGTCACAGGGAGGGGTTGTTGGACAACGCGCGATATAACGGTACCATCGCCGTGCGCGTCAGGTCGCCCAGGAGCGAGGCGGAAGCCCAGCGATATACCGTAGACAACTGTGCATTGGAGGCGAAATTCACTAGGGAAGGAGTCGAGGGCGGCGGCGGGTCTAAGAAGAAGGGAAGGGACAAGAAGGGCGAGTCGATCGTAATACCGTACGAAAATTATGGTATATCCGACGGCGGTTGCGATGCCGATGCCATTATTGGTGCTACCGAATCTAAAAATGCAACGCCGAGCTATCCCGTCGGCAATGGAATTAACGAGAAAATGGAAATGCTAAACACGAACGACAGTGAAGATGACAGCGACAGCGATGATGGCGTTGTTCATGAAAATCCATTCAGCGCACTCTTATAACATGTATATCAGGCCGATTCAAACAATCGACATGGACTCCCCACCGCTCATTTTTTGAGTCGCGCATGTACCCTCGCTCGTACCAACGGCGGGGATCCAATCGACCACAACATTATATAATAAGACCACAACTAATTTCGTGCTACCACAACATCATTGATGCGATGGATATTTGTCGAATTGATGTCAAAATCAATTTCTCCGCCTCTTGAATATTATCTTATACGGTGATATCGAAAACCGGTTTCACCGGCCTTCCCTCCGAATCTCTGACCACTCTCAAACCTATCGCACGTCAAACGAGACGAAGTAATACATGGTCGGACTTACGTAATATCATTTGACAAAAAAAACACACACACATCACACAGGAAGGATCACCGCGCTCTTACCTCCCTTCACCTTCTCCTCTCCGACGTAAATCTGACGTTTCGTCCAAAAAAAATCAGGTGCGAATTGCCAACACACGGGACGGGCGGGCGAACAAGAGAGAGAGAGAGGGAGGGATAAGAGGAAGAGAGAGAGGCAAGGGAGGGATGAGGAACGAAATAATAACGACGGAAAAACGACGGTGGTTGCAAAAAAAAGGGACACCCCCTCCTCCCCCCTCCCCCCCCCCTCACCTCCGGATTGTACCCCACGTCGTTCACGTCGAATCCGTCCCTGATATCCCGAGTCGAGCCAACGACGCGTTCCAACGCCACCGCGTTGCGCACGACGTCCATTTCCGAATCGCCCGGCGCGGACCACAATTCGAGTCCCGACGCGTACGCGCCGCCCATATCCCGAGGACGAAGTTCGGACTTGGCATATTCGAGTATCAGGCGCTTCTGTCCTAGTATCGCCTCCGATATCGTGGGATATACCGTCCCCGATAACGGGGAGGACGGGATGGAGGACGACGAGGATGACGAGGAAGTCGACGTGGACGAGATGCGGCGTTCGCCGTCGTCGTCGTCGTCGACGACGACGACGTCCTCGATCACGCGAACGACCTTCCCCACGAACCAGAACGTGCGTTCGTCGTTCAGCGGACTACGAACGTATACGTCGGAGGTGGCGTCCTTCCCGTAACGCTTGCGTATGCGATCGAAGCATGTCGCCGCCCGCGATAGAACCCTCGTGCCGGAACCGGCGTGGCCCGGCACCGATCGGGCCCTCCTGGCGGATTTATAGTCAACGACGCCACCGCCGGACGTGGAGGAGGAGGAGGGAACGGAACCGAAGCCGCCAGACGAGGACTTCGACGACGACGACGACGACGACCTCGACGGGGACTTCCTCGTCGAGGCGTATAGTTGGGTCTCGATACCGCCTCCGCATCGGGTGACGTCGTCGTTCGTCGCCACGCGCGATGATGATGACGATGACGACGACGATGATGATGATGATGATGATGATGACGACGACGATGACGACGACGATGGGGGCGGACGACGATCGCGTCGACCCCCCCGCGGCGCCGCGCAATGGGTCGGTCGAATTTGGACGAAGGCCAACGTCATATGGGGGGGAAGGACGAGGGAGGGGGAGATCATCGTCATCATCATCGAGAAGACGACGAGGAGCGGCGCCGTCCTCGTCATACCGACGAACGACGACGGCGGGGGGTGGGAGGGACCGCCACCGCCGTACGACGGCCGCCCGTTGCCACCGCCTCGCGGCGGCGGATGGTTGCGAATATCCCACAACATCTCTGCTGGTAATATTATATGGGGATTTGGGGGGGGCGCGCGCTGGCCCTGTCCGCGGTCGGTTTGAGTTCGTTGATGGTACAAACATGGGAATTAATAAGTGACGTTTCAAGTTCCTCTCGCTCGAGTGATTGATATAGAGATAAGTATCGTAGGGTGTGTCGTAGAGGTAGGTAGATTGTGGAGAAACACGCCACATCATATTGCATAGAGCCAATCCAACCCCATCCTACGCACTGCTCTCATTAAAAAAAAACAACATCAGGCAAGATCCACAAAACAATCATATTTTGGACGATCGACCAAAACGAGAAGAAGAAAAACAAAATTATCATCCCTTCTCTTGCTCGTCGTCATCGGGGAAGGGGCGCATTTATTCTTCGAAGTATACATATTATATATGGCCGGTGTGGGAACCATTCTCATATTATTCGATATTTAATATATAGGTAAAAATAATAATAACAATGAAGGGCCATCCGACCCTTCGATCATCGTCATCATCCGCGGTGGCGACCGCGGCGATCTTCCGCCCCCTACTCCTCCTCCTCCTCCTATCGCCCGATAAATCGTACGGGTTCCTCGTGGACACGACCACCCCCACCACCACCACCAGCAGCAGCACCATCGACGCCGGCGGCGGTAGAAGGACATGCGTCGGACGTTCCACCGGGCGATTGTATCAGCACAACTACCACCAGGGAAGGAGCGACGATGATGGGCGATATTACGCGGGGGGGGGAGGGGGGGGGTCGCGGGAGGAGGAGGAGGTGGAGGACGGCGATGCGTACACGCGCCACGAGGGGCAGTGGGAACGGTATAATTATCGGGGGGGTACGGAGGGGTCATCGGTGCACGATGATGATCAACGACGGGGGCAGCAGCGGTGGCAGGAGGAGCGGCAATCGCGGTATCAGGATGGATACGTCCAGGATACCGATCCATCGTACTACCCACAAGAAGGGCAGTACGATCAACGCGGGCGCCACCAGCAGCAGCGACAGCAGCAACGGCAGCAACGACCATCGTCCCTAATAACGAACAACGTGCAGGAGGAAATGAGGAGGGCGATATCGAACGTCGACGTCGGCGGGATCGATTACCTCGCGTTGGCGCGACAGCGCGCGATCGAAAGGCGCGAATCGATCAACTCGCTATCGTCGGACGACGATTGGCACATGCTCGCCGAGGCGAAGAAACGGGATACGATGATGGGCGCAGCGAGGACGGGGGGGGTGGAGGAGGACGACGACGGATGGGAATCCAGCCTGAACGACGGGGGGGGCGCGACGGACGTCGCGGCGTTGGGGATGCGCATCGAGGGATCGGTCATGGTAACGGAGGGAGGGATCATCGTGGACAATGTCGGATCGGATGACGACGATGGACCCAGGTTGATTTGGTGATACTATCATATTATTTTCACTATGGGGATATGGGTCATATGTTATCCGTGGACGTCCACAATGGGTGGCATATCTCCTAAGTTGACTTGCGTAAACATCGTGCAAATCGACGTTGATTTAGTGGGAGGGGGGGGGGGGATTATTGTGGGTGAACGGGGTCGATTGGCAAATTTATTTTATTCGAAAGATGCCCCACAATATCTCTTATCCACTAAATTTGTAAAGGAGTGATTTGAGGACGAAATTTTATATTGAACCAATGCAGACCTAAGTAGTGATCTGATACATGGAAGCAAACTTTAGATCGCGTCGAATTAATTGTATGGTCATGATCTCGTTCCAATTATTTATTTGGGATGTACATTTTTTTAAAGATATTCTCCTCAGTTCGGGTTATGGTTCAGATGAAAAAAAATTGGTTCGTGTTTTATCTAACACATCGCGTCCATGACTCTTCCATGCACACAGTCTTCATCATCATGATCACCGCATTATTATAGTCATCAACTTCTGTCGCATTTATTGCCATTCTCCATCATCATTGTGATCGTTGTAGCCATTGTCATCTTTATCATCCAACACATCATTGCAGTCATCGCGATCAGTTAAAGGAAGGACAAAACATTCTGAACAATAATGGCAACCAATGACACTAGATAAGTACGACACTTCATCGTTATGCTCCCAGTATTCTTATTAAGATCAGTAAGTTGTGATTTCTACATGGCCGCCTCCAACAACTTGTAACGAACCTCGAGGAGTTGATGGTAACAAAGTATGTATCCATACCTTCGAGGGGGATGGAGGGTATGCGCCCCAGCATGCCGTGAATGTTGGTCTGCCATTCTCTTATTTGGAGGAGGTCTAAACGCATCGGGATACTGGATTGGACTAAAAAAGCAATATACGTACCCAGGCACTTTTTATGAATTCCATAATTCCACCAATCCCACATCGACACTGCGGTCACGAACTCTTCCATTTCATCGCAAAACACCACACTCGTCAAACTGAAGCATCCACAGAAAGCCGAATCCTTAATTGCCTAGACGGCGGGGGGGGGGTTCGTAATCTCACGTAGTGATGTGCATTCCCAAAATGCCTCAATCCTCTAATCTCCTGTAGCCCACCGACAAGAATCAAAGTCGTCAACTGCACCAGAATGCTCCGCACTTAATCGCCTTAACGGGAGGGGAGGATCGAAATCTTGTTTAGCGATGAGCAAACTTCAAACGCATATTCCCCGATCTCCTCCAATCCCTTGCCGGGATGCACTGTCGTCAACTGCGAGCATTTTGAGAATGCCACGCTCGTAATCGCCTTGATGGCAGGAAGGATCGAAATCTCAAGAAGTGATGCGCAATCTTCAAATGCCAAACCCCAACAAGCCCATCGCAGAGAATCACGCTTGTCAAACTCGAGCATCTCCAGAATGTCCCATCCTTAATCACCCTGACGGCGGGGGGGCTCGCAATCTTGTTTGGCGATGAGGAATATGCAAAACTCTCCTCGATCTCGTCCAATCCCTGGCCAAGGTGCACGGTCGTCAAACTCAAGCATCCCCTGAATGCGTGGTCCGTAATCGCCCAGACGGCGGGGGGGATCGTCATCTCGTTAAGCGATAATACATATTCCCCGATCTCCTCCAATCTCTCGCCGAGATGTACGGTCGTGAACAGCCTGCCGGTTAAGGTATGCCTCGTCCTTGATCGCCCTGACCCTGACGGACAGATGGATTAAAATTTCCTTCTTCTCCTCCTCCGTCCTCCCACATGTATGAAAACCTGAACTCTCTCCCCCGTTGTCCTCCGTGGCCCTGATAGCGAATGGGACCCTCCCAACTCCACCGCCCCGGCGTTGTCATGATTGATTCTCGGCCACCTCTCGAGGTAGTCGGGAGGATGGGCATGGCCGCAAGGAAAGAAGGAACATGGCGCGAAGGGACTCTGTACTAATTCCTACGCTAATTCCCGACTGCCGGTTGATGCTACCATACCTAATAAATATTATCTCGTCAACAATGTTACGCAGAATATTTATAATCTTGATTATATATAATCCACGCCCGATTATAT